>KZ819834.1:16887-46930 GCA_003144235.1 Violaceomyces palustris | reverse complement strand
GGGGGGGAGGAAAGAAAGAAAGAAAAGAGAATCCAAGATAGGTTTGGATGATATTCGTCGACTTGGTGGATCTTTTTTTCGTCGAAGGAGGGAAAAACGGGGGCGGAGGTGAATATTTGACAACAAGGTTGGGTGGAAAAGGCCGTGGCCAAGGATCAATGGGTTGTGAGGCAGGGCTAGTGAAACAGAGCTTGAAGAAGAAAGAGATGGAAGGGGGTGGGAAAAACGTGTCAGGGGTGAATCGGCGAGATCCCACGTCAGATCCTGTCAATATCGCGAACGGTGGCGGAAACGAATGCCCGTCGGGAGTCGAGCCGCCCTCCCCCCATGCGCGTTTGCCTTTGCCCGCTCGCAAGTGGTGAGGAGCATGGCGATACCAGAACGTATTGTGCGATTCGCAGCCATATTCCAGTCTGAGGGAGAGGGGAAGAGGAGATCGGAAAGAAAGGACGACTAGTGCGTTCCTACGACAATGTGACCCCTTCATGCGTGCCTCCATCTCGCGCATGAACGCGTGGCTCTTTCTTCTTTCGTTCCTTCGTTTGAATCCGCAAGAGACAAGTGCGGATGTCCTGGCAGTCCTAATCAATCCAGGATGCCCCACTTTCGCTTCTCGTGTCCACGTTCCAGTGCCGTCATCTTTGCACCGCCCCGTGTCAATCAGCCCCCGCCTCTCTTTCCAGCTTCGACCGCGGATCCTGCAGACCCGACGACCCGGGGACAGCCTTAGAAGAGCAGGTAGGTGAAGGCAAAGACTCCGAAAGCGATGGCGGCGACAATGTGGACAGGGACACCCTCGGCAGTTGACGCCTGCATCGTGTTGGCGCTTCCTCCGTTCTTCTTTGCGAGAGCGAGCTCGTCCCTCAAGCGCCTGATCTCGGCTTGAAGCTCTTCGGTGCTGGCAGTGCTGGCGTTGAAAGGCCTTGCGCTCGAGGCTCCGTTGACCGCCCTGGACCCAGCGTCCTTGGTCGCTCCGCCAGCAGCAAGCGCTGCCACCCTTGCCTTCTCGGCGGCAGAGCCATCCGTGTTGGAAGCAGCGTTCGAGGCGGCCAAGACGGGGTTGTAGGATTGGGCTCCGTTGGGCGATTGAGCTTGCTGTGGCGAAGAGAAGGATCCGTCGTCGTTGGCTGGCGATGCTCCATTCAGTCCACGAGATGGCATTCCACGGACAGTAGCGAATTTCTATGAAACATGGTAAGGGTGGCGTGAGGGAGGCGGCGAAGGATTAGCGAGCGGCTGCGAGGGCCAACAAAATAGGGCGAGCTGGGCCGGTGCGGAAGGATATTTACCTCATCCCCGATAGCGCTCGAGCTGACATCGTAACCCTCCCCTTCCTCAGGTACTGTGGCGGTAGCGGCAGGGAGGAAGGCGCAACGGATCTTTTGTTCGTGGATGGCCGACTTGTCTTCCTTTTCCATGATTCCCCAGAGATCGACGAGCGAAGTGGTCTCTCTCTCTGGGGTGATGATCGTGGACTGGACCAAGAATTTGTCGCGGCATTTCGCAGAGAGGGGTGGTTCTTCTTTCATCGGCTGAAGCAAGACTGCGGGCGTTGAAGAGACACGATTGGTTGATGGGGGAATGATTGGGGGCGAGGCCAGAAGAGCCACGTGTGTAAATATCTTTTTTATCATCACGATCGATCTGGAAGGAGACATCTTTCCTTAGATCCCACGACAAGCGGGCACCCCCTTGCTTGCATCCTCCCAACTCCTTCCTTGCGCCACCCTAACCCTCGCTTCCCGGTGGCATGTCTGGATTCCATTGGCTCAAGTATCAGCCCTGGGACATGCCTGTTTCCAGGGCGCACGAGATGCGAACGAATCGAATGGGGATGTCGTCCCAAACCCTGCACTTGCGAACGTTCACTCACCTTGGACCTCGACCTTCTCGCCTGGTTCAATCCTTCCAGAGTTGGGCCTGACGCAGTATTGCTTTGGGGCGGTCGTCTTGACCTTGAAGGCGACCGGCTGGTTGTTCGGGTTCGAGACCTGGAGCGTTCGCTTGACGAGCTGGGTCAATGGGCCTGACGGATTAGGAAGAAGGAGGGGTGATAAGGGTCAATTTTAGTTCATATTTCCAGCGAGCGGGCCAAGTGTTCACTCACGTGGAAACCCGAGCTGAACGTGGGGGTTGAGGCTGTTGTGGAAGGAAACGAAAAAGGAGGTTTTTGGCGATTTGGAGGGTGGCGGTGAGACGAGGTGGGAAGAAGCGTTCAGCTACAGCCTTTTGCAGTGTAGTTCCCGGTCACTAGATCTCGACCAGATCCTTCTGTCTTCCTTCTTTTTTCTTTTTCGTTTCTCTTCAGACGAGAAAATCGCGTACACGTTCGAGTCCATATCCATCATCCTGTATGAGGCAGAACTCGAACAAAAGAAAATAAACCACCCAAGTTCGTTTTCATTGACGTCCGACTTGATCCACTCCCTCCCTCTCCCTCCTCCCCTTCAAGGAAATGTTTCATGGACGTGTTGGCGAAACGAAGCGAGAGTCCGGAAAACGGTGTGTGATTGCTGACACGAACATCATTCAGCCGCCCGTCCCTCGAACGCCTCTCCCTCCCCTCCTGGTTCGAAGAATGACCTCAGTGTGTACTCACTCGACAGACATTGTGGATCTTGTGTGGGTGTGTTTTTTTCGCAGTCACGGATGGGGTGGAATCCTTTTTTTTCCCGCTCCTCTCGAGTGTCGGCCAATACCAAGGGAGGATTGGAGTTTTGGTTTGATTTTTGAAATTTGGTTTTTCGGCTTTCTTTTCCTCCGAAGCGGATGGGTTTGCTTGGGAGGGGGGAAGGGTGAGGTTGGTGGGATGGTGATAGTGGGTGGTGGGATCGACAGGGAGTAGGTGAAGGAGAAGGTAGGGGGAGAGAGTGGAGACGAGACGGGGGGTTGGAGATGAGAGAGGGAGGGAGGGGACAAGTCGAGACTTGGGGAAAGCGAACGGGGCGCGGCCGGGCGTGGAAAGACGAATTAGAAAATCGATCGAGAATCGAGATTCGTATGCGTGCAGATACCACCCACCCACTTTAAATTTGGTCAGGAGTGCGGATTCAGATTACTTGTGTTTGCGCTTTTGACTATTCACGCTCGCCTCTCAAAGATGCGCGTGCTTACCGCTCTCCGGCTCTCGCCTCGCCTCGCCTCGCCTTGCCTCTCTCCCTCGCCCTGCCAAAACCCCCGCCGTGCTATGTCGTGCATACAGTACATACACCATGTCTGCACAGTATGAACATCTGTAACCATCGGGTGACTGGATGAACCTTGACTCGCTCACCTCCCCCCCCCCCCTGCCCATTTGCAAGAAGATTCGTCACGATGGGAAGAAGAAGAGAGGGGAGCAGGAGGAGGAGGTAGAGTCTAAGACCGAAACGAGGCAAGGAAAGAATTCCGAGAATCTCCATTGGACGTCAAAGCTCTCGACCGAGCCAAGGGCAGGGGCAGGGTGGTGAGAGAAGAGAGAGAAAGAGAGATAGAGCCGAGCGGTGGGTGGCTGGCGGAAGAATCACATGCAGTGCGAATCGAATGAATCATGGTCACGCAAGTGGTGGATGTGTATCATCCTCCTCCTCCCTCGTCCCTCCCTCTCTTCAGCATTCTCCCTCTCTCTTTCTACCCCTCTCGGCCCCTTTCCCTTCCTCTCTCCCTCGGCCGCTCCCTCTCTCCCTCTCACACACGCACACACAGACACAGTCGCGGGGTAGCAATGGTCCGTGCGCGCTTCCCCCTGTCTGAGAGCTGGCTGTCCTCCCTAAGGGGCTTTTCTTTGATCTTGCAGCTTTTGCCCTCCCCTCTCGTCCTCTCCTCTCTCCCTCTCTCTCTCTCTCTCTCGCTCTCCAGCCTCTCTCGTTCTATCCGACCACGCCTTTGCATCGGGGCTCTCCGCCACCTCCCTCACCCTCTAACCCCTTTGAAATCGTAGAGAAGAACCAGCAGACGAATCACCAATGGATGGGATACCAACCTGCAATCGAACGACTCACCCCACACGAAAGCTTTGTCGTTGACTTCGTCCGCACGTCATCTTCTTCCTTCCCAAGTGAAAAATCCGCGGTGGAGAGGAAGAAGAAGAAATGAAAGGGGACAACGAAAAAAGGACGAGGATCCTTGGAATGGATCGGCGGGGCGAGCGACGATTGGGGAGCCGAATCCGGACGAGCTAGGTGTGTTTGCAAGAGGTGGTTCTTCTTCGGGGGAAAGTAGAAGAGGAAAGAAAATCGAATCCAAAATATAATGGAATGAAAAACTTTTTTTCTCCATTGAACCTCAGTCAGTCCCTTACCAACGAATGTCTGGAGTGAACATAGAGCCATCTGTAGCAAGGGCGATTTGCCCATGGGAAGCGAAAGGGATGTATGTATACCCGAATTGCTTGAATGGCAAAAAGTTGAAGCATCGAAGGATCTGCAAGAAGGGGGGATAAGATGAAAGGGAGACGGGAGATTGGGGTGGAAACAGCGCAAAAATTTTGTCCTCTGCCAGGATCGAACTGGCGACCTTGAGATCACTTGGCGAGAAACGCCATCATAATGCGTGTATGAGACTCACGTGGTAACCAACTCCACCAAGAAGACATTACTTACCACTCCAGCACTAATGTGTATTTATATATTACTTCGGACATGCAGATCTGATAATCCTTCATTTTTCCTAAGCATGTGAAAGCGAGATGGAAAATAAAAAGAAGAACGGAAAAGAAAGCGGGACAACTCCCAACTCGTCGAAAACTCGTCGCCGCATGGGGGAGCCATGGAGGCGAGGGGGGCGAGGGAGAGGGAGAGTGGAAGCCGCATTTCTACAACCAGTCCAAGGGGAGGGTCGTTGATGAGAGGAGAGCGGGTTGGAAGAAGAGAACGGAAAAGAAACATCCTCCCACCTTCCTACGAGTCCGAGAATGAGGAGAGGGGGTGAAGGAGGGAGAGAGAGCGAGAGAGAGACAGATAAAATTCAAGATGCCCTTACGGCCGAATCCCCTCTCTTCTTCAAAAACTCCATCTCCACCCGCGCCGTGCACAGAAGTGAACCCAACCGATCGCACGCGAAAGACAAAGAAGGCTTTCAACTATTCCAAGTAACCCTCTCAGTCAGCATGGGCCACCGCTCTCCGCCTGGTATCCTTCACCGGTTCCCTAAAGGGTGGATTGAACAGCATTCACTGCCTCGCAGTGAGAGAAGAGAGAGGGGGGGAAGCGACGAACGGAACCCATCGGTCAGGTCGGATCTTGACGGGCAGAGCACGGATGGAAGAACGGGCGCGAGATTTGAAGAGCCCGAGTTTTTTTACATATCCCAGGCGGGCGCCGAAACTTTCTTCGAACCGTCACCCCACACGGGTCTGGAGAGCGCCAGCACGTTGACCTTGGTCCAGGTGGTTGAAGGAACATTTGCCGTCATGCCGATGGACGGGTTGGTAGAGGCAGCAACGCCGTTCACCGAGACGCCAAACTGACCCACGCTCGTCGGGAGCATGAGGAAAGCGTGCTTCTCGACCGGATCCAACAGGGGTCCGAGCAAGAGTCGGTGACGGGAGAGGGAGCAGAGCGAGATTTCGGCTAGCTCGGCATCATCATCCTGCACTGCCTTCAGGTTCGACTCTGCGCCACAAAGGGCCGTCCGAAGCAAGGCGAGCGTCGATTTCAAATTGGAGGAGCAAGAGGAGCGGGAGAAGGAGGCTTCATCCGATCTGGTCCCGAGCGTGTGGGGCTCAAAGATGTGGGCGACCAGACGCTGATCGATGCAAGCTTGCTTTGACGGCAAAGAAGGCTGCTGCTCGGCACTGGGCGGAGCATGGTCTTTTAAGCTCTCCGCCCACCTGGTCAGGATATCGATGGACAAGTCCAGCATCGCCTTCTCTCCAAACCAGAGACCTGAGGCGCCTTCGCCGGCCAGGTTCCACTTCGACTCGGCAGAGAAGGAGGAGAGTCCGAGGTCGAGGCAGGACCTCCCAATCAGAGACAAAGCGCTGATCAGCGACGGCGAAGGCGTCGTGGGATAGGGGGGAGTACCGCCAGATCCGGACCGATTCCGGTAATCAATCGACGAAAGGATGGTGATGCACTGACGAGAGACTCGCGATTTCCACTTGTCAAGGCTTCTTAGCATTGTCTCGTCGAGAACGGTGCAAAGCTCGTCTCTGGTCGCACATGGTCTTGGCCGTTGCAGGGCTGCATGCAAGGCGCCCCTTCGCTTGGCACAGAGTGCTAGCCTTCCGACGAATAGATGACTCTCCTCTTCGGCTGCTTCTTTGCGAGCGGAGTCCTTCTCACTCCCCTCTAAATCCAGACCCTCCGCTCCTTGAACGGAGGACATATCCTGCAACATCGCTCGCCATGCTTTGACGATCTCAACAAGAGTGCCCGCAGCCCTCTCGGAGAAGGCCTCCTCGATTCTTTTCGATCCCCTCTGATGCCTCCTGAGGCTTCCAAAGTAAGCCTCCATGTCCCTCTCCAGTTTTTCATATTTCATGTCGATGTCGCGGATCACCTTATCGATCATGGGTGACCGGGTCTCCAACCTATCGTTTAGGTGAATGGCCTGCGGCCGAGATGCGCTGTTCGAATGCTTTTGCGCTCTCGATGCAAGGGTCGGCCGGTCATCCTGGGAAGGGGCAACCGAGTCGGACGAAAAGAGGAACAGGGTTGGGTGCCTTTCGAACATGACGTCTGCTTCCTCTTTTGACTTTCCGCCGTCCTGTGACGCCTGTGAACCCGCCAAGACACGGATGGATCGCTCGGTAGAAGCTACTGCCTCGCTCTTGATTCCGTCCAGCTCCTGTTGATAGATACTCGCCAGCCTCGCTTCGAAGAGGGCATCCAAGGATCTTCGAAGCTCTTCAGTCTCGGTCTTGATCATTTCCAGCACTTTCGCCTCTTTCGGTGTCGAGCCGCCAGGTCTTGACCCGATCTTCCGCATTACAAACTTATGCGCCTTCTCGATGTTCAAAGCCGAAGAGTGCTGTACCCTCGATATGGATCTGATTGATTGCAGGCCTTTCAAAAGATCCGATATCGACTGTCGTTGTTGGGATCGACCTTTCGTGTCTTGCATCTCGGCCTCTGGATAGAGACAGTCTTGCCTTATCTGAGCCGCCCACGATTGTATTTTCGCAATGGCCCCTTCCTCGGAATTTTCATGAGGCTCATCGACCTCTACATAAGGTGTGAAGGAGAGTATTTGAGGCGGAAGGAAGTGTGTCAGGATCGACGAGGATGGCAAAGAGTGAAGCACAGAATGTGTTGAGACTCTTGATAACTTTTTGTCCGAATGCGAGGGGTCCGAGAGGAGCGTGGGCACGCCCAAGCTCGATCGGCGCCGTGCCGCCTTCAGCGCAGCAGGGGATAGACCACCTGGTGCGATAAAAGACGTTCTTCGGTCTTTCAAAGAGGATCCAGCCTCAGTCCCAGCAAATGGCGGTGGTTGTGTGAGGCGCTTCAGCAGTTGATGCATACAAGGAAGGGTAGATTGGTCATCGGTTGGGAATGATGCAGGAGGGGAAGGACCGGGGAGGGCGAAGCTCCTCGAAGCGTGAATCAGGGTGCCCATGTAAGAACGGATCAATGATGAAAGCATGGCATCAATCTCCGTCTCGTCTTCCCCCGGCCCTTTTTCCTTGACAGGCTCCTTCTCAAGGCTGCCGAAAACGACTGAGGATCTCCTTCGGTTGCGTCCCTCATAGCCTGGGTGACTGATTCGTAAAATTTCTTTGATTGCGTTCCGCCTTTGGGACAAGAGGAGTGAGAATGCTTGTGGGATCTTTAAGTTATCCAAGAGGATGACGGTCGCAAGCTGATCCATTGTCACTTGGAGCCCTAGATCCGCGATGGCAAGTAAGTCTACGGCCCTCTGAATGATCTGTTTTCTCATCGGAACTAAGCCTTGCCACTGCTTTTCCACGAAAGGAAATGCCGCCTTGACATCGATGGTGAGGTCTTCCGGGTTGGATGGTTTGCGCCTCTCCATCAGATCCCACCAGACGACCCTTGCCAGGATGAAAGTCCAAGCCGCCGTCAGTGTCTTCCCCTTCTCGATAGACCTCCAGACGAACTCTGGTGCATCCATCAGGAGCTTCAATGAGGCTCCGATAGAAAAGACCTGATCCTCTCTCTGCTGCCGCAAAAACTCTTCCTCGGCAAGGTCATGGCCACTGAGGTCTCCGTCTCCGTCTCCGAAGCTGTCCTTCCTGACGCCAAGCTTCAACGCACCAAGCCTTTCCTTGAGTTGACTAGAACTGTGAGCCATATCTATAATGGTGTTGGCTGTCCCAAGAAGTTCCGTGTAGCGCTCGCCGACAAGGCTCCTGAGTTCCTGTCTCTTGGCAGCTGCAGCATCTCGGACAGCGAGATGGAAGAGCTCGACCTGCTTGACTGGCAGCTTGGTAAAGACCTGATCAGGATCTTCAGACATAGGATCAAGGTCCATGGGAAGGTAAGCAGAGGAGCCGGAGCCCCCGAAGCTGGAGGTGAGGGAAGCGGGGGTCCGAGCATGCCGTCTGTGTCTCTGCTTTGATGGTGAAGTGGTGGGCGACGAGGGTTTCTCTGGCGAAGCGGGGTTGGAATACCCTCCCGCAGATTGGGTGCTCATGGGAGGGGAGCGCTATTCGGAAGAGGTTGACACACGGATGGGGCAACTTTGGGAGGGAAACTGGTGTATGGTTAAGAGGGTGGTGTCTTGGTTTGGAGTGGAGACATGCCGAACAGGATGTGAGCAAGAGAGAGAGAAGAGAGAGAATGAGCCATGCCAGCTCGTGTCCGTGCGAGAAAAGATGCAGTTGTTGATTTGGATGCAAGCTCTGATCACTTGCTCTTCCATTTTCTTCGTATTTTTCTCCTCAAGGTCAGCATTCATTCACTCCTGGTTCTCCTTCTTCTCATTCCACCACCCTCTCACGCCCCTTGTTCATCGACACTCGTCTAGCTCCTCATCGTGACTCATTCATAACCTTCACGGCTCCCAGCTCGCCAATCTTAGGGTAAGGGAAGGAAAGGAGAAGAGAGGAGAGGAAGGCAAGAGGACAACATGCCGACTCCAGGAAAGGATTCGGGTTCCGTCACCCTACAGACCTCTCTTGGGAACATAACCTTCGAATTGTACTGGAATCACGCCCCAAAGACATGCGCAAAGTGAGTATCGCTGTCTCGACTCAACGAGAACCGACCGACTATCCGAAGTGATGCTGACCCAAAGAGAGAGGGGCACCATTCAAAAACTAGCTTTTATGGTCTGGCACAAAGGGGATACTACAACGGAACTGTAAGTTTTTTTGCGCTCTATCTAGCATCGGGGAAATGGTCAGAGGCAAGATCCCAAGTGGCCTAGACTGATTCCTTCGTTGCATCCGCCTCCACAGATCTTTCACAGGTGAGATCCAGCTTTTACTTCATTTCCTTGACGTATCTCGAAGGCATGCGTACAAGGCTTCCCAAGTGTCTGTTTCCGATTAGAGAAGCCTCAGGGACCGATTCAATGCTCAAGACCAGCAATTCTGATGTTGACGCAAACCATTCCCTCCATTTCTGGCCCTACCCCCGACGGTAACCTTTTTTCTTCCTTGTCTGCGACGATGGGTTCTTTCGTCGACCTGGATCCACTTTTCAGAATGTAAGTGCAGCCCATATCGATCTTTTCTGCAGAGAGTGTGACCAAATCTTTCTCTGATGGGCCACATCTGATCTCTGCATCTAATCCGTTGCACCTCTCCCTCTCTCTCTCTGTGTGTGTCTCCCGTCATCCCCAATTCCTTCCTTTCATTCGTCCATCTACACAGAATCGCCGATTTCATGATTCAAGGAGGTGATCCGACAGGTACGGGAAGGGGAGGTGCATCGATCTACGGTGAAAAGGTAGGCTCAAAAGTTTTTTGTTCCCGCCCCCGCGGATTCCTTCTCCATCCGTGTCCTTTGAAGCTGAAGTCAAAACTTGATCCATCCTTGTGCTTCAACCCCCTTCCCCTTCGTTTTTTTACAGTTTGCTGACGAGATCCACTCCCAGCTGAGATTCGTGGGAGCTGGCGTACTGGCCATGGCCAACAGCGGTCCCAACACGAACGGCAGTCAATTCGTAAGTCTTGAAACGGCGGCCGAAGATTTTCATCAACTTGAAGAAAGAAAGAAAAAATATCTTTCATCCGAGACAAGGAGGTCGATTCTTTACTATGAAGTCAGGCCATTGCCGAAGGGGCGTGTGGAATTGATCATCCTTTGTCTCCTCCACCGATTCTTGTATTTCCAACCCGCACCTATCTCCTTCCCCGATTTCCTCTCCCCACGCCACCGCTCCCCAACAGTTCATCACTCTGGCTCCGACACCTTTCCTAGACAGGAAGCACACCATCTTTGGCCGGGTCTCGGAAGGGATGAAGATCGTCCAGCGGATGGGTCTAGTCGGGACCGATTCCAACGATCGGTAAGTCTTCCTTTTCCTCGAACCCACCACCTCCATTTCTCTCTCTCTCTCTCTCTCTCTCTCTCTCTCTCTCTCTCTTTCTATTTCCACTCTTTTGTTTGACTTCCTCCTGACATCGCTTTGTCCCCTTTCTTGTTTCTCTCAACACCCGCCGAACCCTTCGCAGACCGAGGGAAGAGGTCAAGATCTACAAAGCCATCGCATTCACTCCCGAAGAGTGACGCCCCTTTCCACACACCCTTTCCTCATGAGCCTCAACTGTAAATTAGTACCCACACGCTGCCTTGCCTCATCATCTCGGCCCATGAAGGAATCGAACTTAAGGTAGGGTCCCTGGGGGAGGAAGGGATCTGAATCTCTGCTCCTCCTTACCTCTCAGCTGACCCCAAGCAATGAACGATTCCCCCCGCAGAGTCTCTAGCTCATAATGATGGCAACGTGTATGAGCACTCCAAAGGCCATGAGGGACGAGCCTTGCCCAGAAGACCATTTCCGCTCATCTCATTCCTCCCTTTACCCCTACACCTTGTCGCTCTTTCGTTCATTTTCCGGCATTTTCCTTGTCACCAGCATCCAATCTTCGCATGATACATTGTGGCGGTCAAAAGGGATATCGAACTGCCCTGTGCGGAAGGGGTGGGAATGGGGCCTCCCCGACCCTTCTCCTTCCTTGCTCCTTTGAAAGCTTTCAAGTCGGAGGTATGCTTACTCTTTCTGCAGAATTCACCTCTTCCCTCACAAAAGAAAAGTAGGATGTATGCTCTTCTTTCAAGCTATTTCAATGGTGATGGTGGTGGTGGTGGTTATCAAAATGACGATGATGTCTTTCCTTTTCCCTTTTAGAATTTCGATTTCCCATCTGGATTCAGGTACTGAAAGAGGAAGGGGCGGAATGGTAATGGGAAGTCAGAGTTGTTCAGAGATGTTTTCTGCGAGATGCTGGGGGGAAAAAGGAAGAGAAGTCAAAGAAAGAGGGTCTTGAAGCCCGCTCTCTCCCTCTCCCACTTTGTTTCTCTCTGTCTCTCTGTGTCTCTTTCTCTCTCTCTCTCTCTCTCTCTCTCTCTCTCTCTCTCTCTCTCTCTCTCTTCCTGCCTCACCTTTGAGCAAGCTGCGATCCAAGCCTTCCTGCCGTCCCTCTCGATCACATCTCCGTGACACATGACGATCCTCTCAAAGTCCCATGCGGCAACGGCGGCAGCGTCCTGGGCGAACCTCTTCCTCCTCTCCTCCTTGGTCCCGCCGCTGGCAAGTCCGGGAATACCCGCTCCGACACCAGCGAGCCCGAGGAAGCTCTTGTGGAATCCTGAGAAGGGGTTCACGTATCCCGAGAGCGAGGCCAGGAAGGGGATCTTGGAGGTTGGCTTTCCCTTTTGCGTGTTGGCGTACTGCTCGTTGGCTGGCATGTTGAAGAGGAGGTCGGCGGTGATGAGCGTCTTGGAGGCTACGTGGTTGAATGCGACGTCCTTGTTGGTGAATGTGGCAAAGTACCTGGACTGGATCTCGTCCTCGAAACCGTAGAGGGTCCCCTCCGGATCCCTTCCGTAGACGCCGTGGAAGCAAAGGCCCTCCTCCTTCTTCTTCTCCTCCAGACCCTCGACGCCGATCAGCTTGGCCGAAGGGTAGGACTTTGCATACTCCGAGAGGTAGAGGTGATGGACGTTGTCCGGGGCAACGAGGTAGGCCACCTCACCCATCTCATCAAGCTTTTGCTTAGTCTGAATGTTCAGAGGCGTCGATGCGAGAACCCAGACCTTGCCATCTCGAAGCCTGACCGCGGTCGATCGACCTCCGATGGGGATGATGCCAAACCTGCTGAAGGGCTTGCTGAAGATGGTCAGCTCCGGGGTCAACGCCCTGATGACGGTCTCGTTGGGAGGATTGTCAGTGGAGGAGGACATTTCTCCTGCTTTCTGTCGCAGCTCCTCTTGGCGGGCTTGATCGAGACGGGATGAATGCTGGCGACTTGAGAAGGTTAAGAAGTCTCTCGTTCGCTGAGACTGTTTAGGTTGAGGGGCGGGGATGATTCTCTGTTGGAATGCGGCGGGAGGCGATCGGATGCGTGTGGAAGAGGCGAGGACAGAGTAGGATCTGGACGACGATGAAGGGAGGTAGATGCGGGTGATGAGAGACATGGGATGGATGAATGCTTATTAGGGGGAACGAGAAGCTGCTGCTGCTGCTGCTGCTAAATTGGGTAGGAAGAGAAGAGAGAGAGGAAGAAGGAGTGGGATGAGTTAGGGGCCGTGGGCTTGCTCGTTTCCGTTGCCCAACCGTTTGCGGTTGAGGAGGATGCCGTCTGTCGATCCTAAGGCCTCGGACTATCGTCAGAATTCGTCGTTTTCTGATTCACTCGTGTCTTTGGAACACTTCGGCGGCATGGTGATGATGTCGTGCGCGCGGATTCTCGAGTGTCACAAAGGGGGACTCCCAGACACAGCGTTTGTTCTCGATTTGAAAGCACAAGGCTAAGAACCCGAACGAAAGGGGGGAAAGGGTCGGAGGGAAGGAGAATAAAAATAAATAAAAAGAACCTCCACCTCGCCTTGCTTTCTTCGGGAATCGGAGAAAGAGGGAGAGGATGAAAGAAGCAGCAGAGGTGGGAAAGAGGGGAGGAGGAGGAGGAGGAGGAGGAGGAGGAGGAGGAGGAGGAGGAGGAGCAAGAGCAAGAAAGGTAATAGATTCACATGTGATTCTATAAAAAGTAAGCTTACACACACCGACGTACGCAGACTCCCTCTCCCTTTCTCTCTCTCTCTCACACACACAGGGTCCGGCTTGGACCGAGGAAGAGATAGGCGTTCAACCTAATCGAGCTCTCTCTAGTGACCATGTTGGGCAGGCACTGACGACCCGGTCAAGCACAACCTTCATCCCGTGTCAGAGCCCCGGTAAGGAAACCCTTTGATCGAGTCTCCCTCTCACCTCCTCCTCCTCCTCCTTCTTCTCCTTCCTCGTCCCCAACTCCCCCCCTTTCCCCCCTCCTCTTCCCATCTCTCGCATTGAACATCGCCCACCCGATCCCGTAACTCCCCAAAACTTTTTTGCCGTCGGGGGAGACTCCTATTCTGCAAGAGGAAGCGGACCGGATTCCTCAAAGGTCGTCGGGGTCGACCGACTTGCTGTACACGGACGTTCCCTTCCCTTCCCCACCTCTCAACTGGACGTGCTCTACCTGTGTATGTACGTACAGCATGTACGGCGCAGTGCAGCTACTCATCTCCATCCCCATGCTGCTCCGTCGGTCCCCCCTTGCAATCTCCGACATCACATCAGCGCATGTAGTGGGGCATACACTGATGAATGTATGCACACGGAAGAGTGGAAGGTGAATTGGTCGCTACCAAGGCTCATCAGAGTGATCCAACCCGAACGAGATCAAAGCTTGCCACCCCCCTTCTCATCCAATCTCGATTCAAGCCAGGGAAATGGCGGGTGGCGAGACCGGGCGGGAGGATGGATCCCTGTTCCCCAGACTCCCTTTCTGATCAAAAGAGAAAAAATGCGGAAGACCGTTATTGCTTTTTAAAAAAAAATACACTACGCTCACACACAAAAACAAGAGGGGATTTTTCGACAGGCGAGAGAAAGAGAAAGAGAGAGAAAGAGAGAGAAAGAGAGAGAAAGAGAGAGAAAGAGAGAGAAAGAGTCGCGAAACATAGTGTCATTTCAAATGTAGGAAAGGAAAGGAAAAAGTAAGCAAAAAAAGTAACAGAGGAGAGGGTGGGTGAGCGGGGGCGGCCAGAAACCCTTCGCGCCCTTGCCAGAATTTCAGATCTTCTTGCACTCCTCCAACGTCCTGGCGAGGGCCTCGTTGCCCATGGGTATGATGACGATCCCTCCCTCGGCCAGGTTCGGATGACCGTTGGCGTTGGAGGGATCGACGGCGGCGGCGCCCTCGAATCTCCTCACCAAGCCGTGGTCCCTGAACTCGACCATGAGCTGCCTCAGGTCGGCCTCTGACGAGGCCAAAAAGTTTCTCCTTGCCAGCTCGAGCAGTTGGCTGTAGGCCAGCCCGGAGTTTTCCCCATGTGTTGACCCGTTCGAGCCCGTCATCTGCCTCTTGGCAAGGAGGGTGAACAGCGCCCTCGCTTTGACCGTCACCGACTTGAGCACGTGGATCGCTGCCTTTTCGCTGAATTCCATCTCTTCCCCCTCCTCTTCCCTCTCCCTCGCATCCCTTGGATCCATCCCCCCGTTGGCTGGAGCACGGCTTCTACCGTCGAGTGTTACTCCTACTCCAACCTTGGCGCTGGTGCCGTACACGCTCGCGTCTCCGCTTCCCCTGAAGCTGTCACCGTAGCTGGAGTAAAGGTAGGAGCCGGAACCCCCTCCAAGGTCCAAAGCAGGTGGGAACACGACGCTGTTACCCGTCGTCCCACCTCGGGTCCCTCTGGCAAGTAGCATCTCGTCCAAGGGCGGAACGTAGGTGGTGAGCTGTTGCCATATCCATTTTGGCCTTGATCTGTGCCCGACCCCTCCTGTGCCACCACCGCCTTCTCCTCCTTCCACCTCTTCTTCTTCTTCTTCTTCCTCCCCCTCCTCAACTTGACCCAACTCATCCCATCCACCCCTCATCGCCATCCCGCCAGCAGCTCCCGAGGCCAGCCCTCCTAGACCGTTAAGCACAAGGCCACAGTTGACGTGCGAGACGGCAGCCAAGACGTGAATCCTCCTGGTCGAGCAGAAAATGTCGAGGACTGCTTTGAACCTCGGCGACTGGAGGGCCGGGGAGTCGAACGAGAGGAGGGCGAGGTACAGGTTTGGAGGGATTTCAAGTCCGGAGGTGAAGGAGGCTGGCAGGGGCTCTTTGGTCGAGAAGAAGGAAGCGATCCTCGTGGCCCTCGAGATAAGGGCCGAGGAGGCCACCGCGTGATTGGCGAAAGGGGGTTGGTGGGCCACTCCCCCCACAGTCAGGCCGTTTTGAAGCTGTCGGGTTTTGATCCCATCGCCTTCTTCATCTCCGTCGCCTCTGACACCTTGCCTATTAGCCCTGGACTTGGGCAACAGGGAGGCTGAAGCGCCCATCCTCGCTGTCCCTATCCCGGCGGCTCTTTCAATCTCGGCCAGGATCTCCTCGATCCTGAGGCCCTTCATGCTCCCTTGGACGATCACCGCCGCCCCTTCCCCGCCCTTTGCCTTCTGTTCCAAAAAATCCAGCAGGACGGGCGCCTTTGAACCGGCGCCATGGAAGAGGATGGAGAAGCCCGCGTGGAGCTGGGCAGAGTAGAGCGGGTAATGAGATTTGTACGCCTCCAGCAGCAGGTTAGAGGCAGTCATTGTCCCGGCCTTCGTCGCCTCCTTGGCGATCGGGTCTAGCATCGAAGGGTCCAAAGGTCCGAGCTTGGACGAGATCTGGGTCGTGCTGGTTGAGGACTGGATCGACCCCCTGGTCCTCCTCGACGAGTTGTAGAGAAAGTAGGCGTCCGACGAGGTCGGCTTCAGGAGGGAAGCGTTCTGGTCAAAGTTGCTCTTGGCCTTCTCCCTCTTGGACCTGGCGGCAGAGTCAGGATTCTTCGGGGGCCTCCCCTTCTTCTTTGGAGTGAGCGCGGCCAGGATCTCCTCGGCTGTTCGGATCCTTGGAGGTCTACCTTTCTTCCTGGGCAGCAAGTCTGCCGGGTCGATGATCTTTCTTGGCCTCCCTGGACCCCTCTTTGGCCTGTTGAGCTCTTCTTCCGTTTTGACCCTCGGAGGTCTGCCTCGCTTCTTTGGAATTACTACGACTGGCTCTTTTCTTGGCCTTCCACGCTTCCTCGGAGTTTCGCTTGGGCCAGGGTCAACCTGACCATCCTTCAGAGCACTTCTCGCCGACCTTTTCGGGGTCGGAGTATCTGGCGCTGCGCGATCACCCTCGTCAGAGAGTGTGACCCGGGAAGAAGATGCCTCGGAGGCTTGATCCGCACCAACGTCTCGCTTGATCAGACTTTTTCGTGTGCTCTGCCTCCTCTTGGAAGGAGTCGGGTCATGGTCTTCCCTGGACGATCTGGCAGAAAGCTTCCTCTTCCTACCGGAAGGCGTGATGTTGGCCCCTTGGGATTCCATATCCCTGCTCCGATCTCCTTGGAAGTCGTCGCCACTGCCCTCGCTCGAATCGGTCTCACCTACCATATCAATGTCATCGCCATCCTCGCCTCCCGATCTCCTTCGAGGGCTTTCAAGGTCCTCACTTCCTCCTTCATGGCGACGACGCTTCTGATCGCCGGATCCAGCGATGTTGAACTTTGCGATTCTTGCGGCAGACCTGGAGCTGGTCCGAAGGGGGGTCTGGTTGGATCTACTGGGTGTGGATGGAGGCAAGAAATCGATCTCGTCTTCCGCAGCTTCCACCGGATCCGACCCTGGGAAAGAGGAAGGTCCTCTCGGCATGTTTGAATGTCGGATCGGATCCACCCGCTCGTTAACCGCCTTCCTCGTCCTCCCAAATCGACGTATTTCAGAAAGTTGCAATGTGTGGAGCGTGTGTGTGTGTGTGTGTGTCTGTGTGTGTCGCAGAAAAAGGTTGGACGAAAAATCCCTCCAGGAAGCCGAAAAGATGAGAGCCCACTTTCCCTTCTCTTTGCTTCCTACCTTCTCCTCCTCCCTTCTTGGAAAAGGCTAGTCGCGGCCGCTGTTCCAATATCCTGGTCCCCTCCCTGTGCTCGTGCGGCAGGGTCGCATACAGTCGAAAACCCAGGGAATGGAGCTTTTACTGATCCTCTTTAGTTTTTCTTGCTCTGATTCTTGCTCGATCACAAGCCTCTCTCATTACTAGGGTCGAGAGGGGCTGGACCGAGATGGACGTGGGTGGGCTGGGGGGGAGAGTTGTTGATCAAGCCAGTGGAGATGTTGAGGGAGGGAAAGACCAACCAAGATCACCAATTGCTCTCTCTTCACTTTCTCTCCTTCCTCTCGGTTCCTCATACCAATATCGGGAAATCGGGAGCTTCTTCCAATCTGAACGGCTTGGGGAAAGAAGGAAGGTCCACCCGATGGCTTTAAAGCGCGACAAAGAACTCAAAACCAACACCAACACTTGAACCGAGACAAGATCCACCAGGGGTGATGGTACTGTACCACGGCGGTAGATTAGGAGAGAACAGGATGAGAGAGGGGGAGAGACAAAGAGAGGCACAGAGACACACACACAGAGAGCTGGAGAGAGCGACTCACGAAAATCCATTCTCTTTCTTCCTACCCTTTTCTGGGCCAAACAGAAACAAAAGGTTGGAAAAGTCCCTTCCAACAAACGCCTTTTCTCTCTCTTTCTCTCCCTTTCATTTCAAGTCACCGAGCACGTCCCCGGGGTCCAGCGATTCACTCCCTGCGTTGCTTTCCCCAAGCGCATGGTGTCTACAGCAAGGAGAGTGGGCGGCTTGGAAGCTGCCGAAAGTTGAAGGATTAACTTATGATAAAGTAATGGCGGCTTCAGTTGAGGAAAAGGAGGGGTGGAGCTTTTCAAGTGGATCCGGCTTCTCTTCTTTACTTTACTTTTCCCTCCATCTCCCCTGGCCCTGCTCTCAAAAACCACTCGGGTATCCAACGCTAGAACTCATATGCCTATTGCCACCATTTCCACCAACGATACCGACACCATTCTCGCCACCCACCGGCCCAACGTAGCTCATAGGCGTCATCCCCCTCGCTCCTTCTCCCAACCCATTGCCGCTGAAGCTTCCGCTTCTGCTGGTCATCGCACTCCCGTTGCCGCTCCTACCACCGCCACTCTCGGCAGCGCCAGCCAGGTTACCGCTGTCAAGATCGAAGAGGTTGATCAGAACCTGCCGGTAGAAGTTTTCCAGTTCGGCCGGCGAGGAGCAGAAGGCGGTAAAGTCCTTGCGGATCTTTTCAACGTCCGGAGCGGTCTGACCTTGGTGATAGTCCCTGTGTCCGTGGAACCCTCCGCCGCCTCCTCCGCCTCCACCACCTTTCAAGTGACCTCCAATCCCGCCCATCCCACCACCTCCACCGCCACCTTGCTGCCGATTCCCGACCTGGAGGTGTGAGGTGAAGAGGCGGTTGTTGAGCCACAGGAATCCGTCCGAGCCTCCAAGGACCTGGACGAACGCGACACCACTACGGTGGACGAATTGGGAAAACTCAAAGTAGGACGGCCTGGAGGAGTAGGCGATCTCAACGTCCTTGGGGTAGCGGTTGCTTGCCTCCTGGTCCAGGATGAAGCCCCACTTCCTCAGCAGGGCGAACTCAAAGTACTGGTCGGCGATCGTGTTCTCCGGGAGCTTGTGAGCATAGGTCGAGGGGTGAGGTGGAGGGAGCGCCAGTTCGATCTGGAGAGGCGCCTGGAAAGGGTTGTGCTTGGTGACGTCTTTGATCTGTCCGATTGGCGCTTCGATCAGTCGCAGTCCGTACTTTTCTACCGTGCGTGTCCACATTTGGACCAGGTCCTCAATGAAGCGTGACGTCGTTCCGAGCCAGTGGATCTGGAAGTTGAAGCCGTTTGCTGGTGAACGTGCGCGGTCCGAGTCCGAAGGGGGCATCCGAGTTATGGGGAACGGGTCAGTCGGGTTGCAATTTAAAGATGCCATGTTGCGACTACAATGATGAAGCTTCTCTCCATCGTGCGCCGTTTTTACTTACCAGGATTGTGAGCGATGTCGTGATGCAAGAAGGCCACTTCGGCCCTTTCGCTCCTGCGACCTGGATCGACATCGATAACGAGCGACCTCGACATCTGTATTCTCCTCCTCCTCTTTAGTGACAGAGGCATGGAGTTCGAGTAGGAAGGCTGCCTACTGTGGCTAACTTGCCCCCCGGAATCTCCAGAGCCACTGGATGCGTTCCGTCTCTGGCTGATCGATTTTGTGCTACCCTCTTTGTCGGAGAAATCTTTGACCCCGCGAAGGGAAGTATCGTCTTCGCCGTGACTCGACCTGCCTCCTCTGAACCATCCTTTACCATGCCGAGAGGGAGCATACTCGGACTTGAGCCGGTACTTTGAATCCGGACGGGACGTCGAGGGAGAGAAAAGGAGTCAGATTTTGCTTTCGGTTCACTTTCTGTATGGGAAGTGTTATACTTACGAAGTAATGACCGTCCAAGAAGCCATGGCTTTTGTGCACGTGCTCAAAGAGTCCGTCCTCTTGGAGCTTGCAGCCTACTTCGACAGCCTCCTCGCGGGACCGGACATCGACATACTCCATGCATAGCCAGGTCACAAGATCGGCCCCGGTAAAGGCGTCGGCATAGTTGATCTTGTTCCACAGGCGATCGCTGATCTTGAGTCCATCGCTCCTCATGTCCTTGGCGATCGCCTCGAGGGCTCTCCCCGCTAACGTCTTCTGAGCCCGTCTTGAATGACGGCCCGACTGACGTGCGGACGCTTGGGCGTTCATCTCCTCCTCGATGGCAATCATCTGCTTCATGAACTCTTCATCGTGGACCGAAGTCGCCGGATCCAGCGAAGTAGGCAGGAATCTTGGCGCATTGATCTGATCCCTGTCCTCCTTGTTCTTGTGGTACCTAGCCCTCCAGAACAGCTCTGCGAGCTTGTCAGTTCCAATCAGCCGGATTTCCTCGTCTGAAAGGTCCTCGCCTGTCGGTGCCTTCATCGGTGGCGGTGAGCCTTCGGATGGAACGAGGACAAACCGCGTACGCCAATAACGTAGCGACTCAACAAATTTCTCCTCCACATAGCCGGCGATCAGGGAATCGAGATAGGTCCAGTTGTAAGAACCGGAATCAGGGTAGCTAAACTTGGCTGCTACAGTCTGGTAGCCGGGGAGGCCCCTTGGCCAGATGCAACACTTGTAGTCTATCGGTTCAGTAGAATATTCAGTCTTCCTCACGAATCTCTTCACGTTGATCGCGCCCGCCGACCTGTCATAGGATATTCGGTGGATCTGGTTCGTCATGCTGAGAAAGATGGGATTCCCTGCCGACAGATTGCCAGGCTGGAGCAGCTCGGAAGGCTGCCTAAGTGTGAAGTGCTTTGGATTCTTGAGCTGCCTGCTGCTTGCCGCCGCAGACTTGCCGGCAGGTACGATGAATTGGTAGCCCTGAGCCAGCCGGTGGTTGACCATCTCGCGGAGCACCGCGAGAGCAGGGTGGGTTGACGATGACCTCTTGATCAGGAAGGAAGAAGTCTCGGAAGAGACTGAAGTCATGTGAGGATGCTCGTGCCACATGGCCGCCAGATCGTTCTCCGTGGGCAGGTAGAGGGTGGTCAGAGGCAAGCAGGCCGGCGTAGTCATCGACCTCCACTTGACCGCGTGGTGATTCAACTTCCTCGGGAAAAGATGCTGCCATCGGAGCAGCTGGCTCGGGTTCCCTGCCATCACCTTGGTGGGATTGGAAGGGTTGACGAGGGTCTGCTTCTCGACCTGCGCCCTTTGAGCATAGCGGATGCGAGCCTCCTCTTCTTCCAGTTGCTGTTCGTAAGCATCCTGATCCCTGAAGATCCTCTCCTCCGTCTCGGTCTCCAGCCTCGTCCTTGGGGTGATCTGAGCTGGGATCGAGATGGGTGATGGCGCACTGGATTCACGAACCGACAGAAGCGAGGAGGATCTACTCAAAATGCCAGGCGAGTTGATGCCCCTCTTAGCGGGACTTTGCTCACGACTCATGGCCGCGTTTCGTAGCTGGTAGCTCAGCACGTCCTGGATCCTCCTGGTGCCCGAGAGCGGGTCTTTGTTGGCTGGGGAAGGTGAAGCTCCCGAAAACCTTCCGTCCCTGCTAGGGGTCGAAGTGGCGCCTGTGAATGTGCTCCAAAGCCACGATCTTGAAAAGTAATTTTTCCCTTTGGAAGACGTCGGACTGTCGGCCTTGCTCTTCTGGGGTGTCCTCTCCTTTGGATCGTCATTCCTCGTCTGGCTCGCAGGATCGCTTTCGTCGAGAACGTAGCTTGAAGTGGCAGAGAGGACAGCGTCACTTGCAGCGACCAGAGCCCTGGCCTTTCCGATCGGCTCCAAAGGTCGAACACCTCTGGAAAAAGTGGTTGTTGACTTGATCGAGGCGGGCCTTGAAGAAGAAGGCTGCAGATCCATCTGTGAAGCAGGCCTCGATGCCGATTTTCTGTCATCGCCGATCGTTGAAGAGGAGATGTCGTGGAAGGCAAGGGATAGCCTTCTGTGCTCTGGTGAGGAGGGCAGCGCATCCTCGGCATGGGACTCGAGCACGGGCGAGGCTTGCCCGCTTTCTCGACCGAATCGGGTGGGCCTCATCGACCTGGTCGGCTGCTTCACCGGCGAGATCGAGGAAGGGGCGGTGGAATTCTGGGCCGAGCTCTGGGTCCTTCGAAGTTCTGGGCGGTCATTAGAGATTCTTTGGACCTCGCTGATGGTGGGGCTATCGACGATAGGCCCCGCTGTGGCCCTGCCCAGAGGTCGGGCAAGACTATCAACGTCCTTGAAAATCTCCGAGTCAAATCGCTCCCTTGCTGCCCTTCTCTGCTCTCTTGGAGAGAGCCCTGCAATTGCCAGATCGGAGATCGCGCTGTTCGTCGGATCAGAGGCAAATCCAGAGCCAGAGGGTCCAGAGGGCCCGCTATACCTTGGTAGGAAGAAGGAAGATTGGAGAGAGGAAGCTTTGTGGGCTGGGCGCAGGTCCAAGAAAGGGATGGCAATATTAGAGATCTGATTCTCCATGATGCCCATCATCTGAAGCTCGTACATCTTGCATCGCGGAACAAAGCGGTCGGCCCTGAAGGGTTTGTCCTGCTGGAGGTTGTAAAAGCTGCAGTCGATCCAAAGGGGCATGGAGTAGAAATCGGTCTCTTCCTTCGCCGGACGCTTTGAGTCGAAATAGAGAGGATCTGGCGGCCCAGAGGAGGACTGGGCCGAGCTCAAGGTTGGCCTCGAAAATTGGTTTGAAGCCCTTTGAATGCCCCCCCTCGGCGTCGTCGGGCCGCCTCTCTTCTTCGACCAGTTCCCCCTACCCGAGCGATCGCTGGAAAGCTCTGCCGCGTCCGGTATATGCGACTTGAAGTGAAAGAGGGGAACAGAGTGGAGAGGCATCTTGGTCAGGCAGACCAGGTCGATGCCAATCCCGTTCTCAAACATTCTCTCGGTGGTGATTCGGAGCAATCGCTTGTCGACCTCGAATCTGCCTGTCCCTGGGGTAACAAAGACCATGGACAAACCGGTCCTGTTCAAGTCTCGGTCGATGTAGTGCTCATCGTACGAATTCAGTGCTAGGTTGACAGTCTCGAGGAAGTTGCCCTCGTACGAGAAGGAGAAGCGCCCGGCGAGATGAACGCGGTCTCGAATAACGGCAGCGTGGGCTTCCTCCTTGCTCGCGGCGGGTCCGGCCACGGGCCGGTTGAGAAGGAGAATATCGTGCTGAAACCTAAAGAATTCCTCCTTGAGCACTTTCATGACAGCCTTCCAGTCGCTGTTAGACTCGAGATCGACGATGACCTTGCAGTGGTCGATATAGTATCGGCCGTTGAAATCTTGCTGGATCGGGCCCTCGAGCATGTGGAGCTCGGACTCGTCGTAATATGCCCTAGCAAAGAGGACGACGGACAAGACGTGATTTGTGGGGATGGCTCTCCACCGCTTAAGCAGCTCAGGAAGGAAGCCTTGCAAAGCCTTCTCGTAATATATTTCGCCATCCTCGTCGAATTCCCACATTTCGCGGGCCATTTGGATGAATAGGTTCGTCCTTGCCGATTCGGAACGGAAGATGGCTTTCGTGGAGGAAGAGACATAGCCAGAAGTTACCTGAAGCGGGGTTTGTCGAACGAGAGCATAACGATCAGTCAAATTTCACTTGGTCAGGCCGGTGACGTACTTGGCCGCCGTTGCTCTCCCACCTCAAGCTTGAAACATCATTTAAATTGCTGCCTCTCATTCTGCACATGTCTACACACTGACTCACTTTCTTCTGCTTGATGAATATGCGGCCAATCGTGGCACGGACGCTGCCGGCCAAAACAATCTTTTGTCCGCAATAAACGCAGGTATCTTCCATGCTTTGAAAGAATCGCCACATGTCTGCTCTGCCGATGTACTGGTCTCGAAAGTAGAGTTCGACGTGGTCTATGGTATTGTCCTCCTTGGAGACCTTGGAGAGGACAGCTTCGGATCTGTTGTAGAAGCCATAGATGGAAGCGATGCTCTTTGAGACGCTCATTTGGAGTGACGTCTGCCTGGCCGCAAAATCGGGATCGGCCAAGGCTTGAGAGGCCCTAAAGACAAAGGTAGCCTTAGTCCCCCTCTTCTTGCCGACTTTCCCCAGTCTTTCCTCATTGTGTGCGCTTGTGGTGACGTGCTCAGGTGAGGAAAGCTCGAGGAGGTCTGCCTCGGTGAGGCCGGGCAGAAGGTAGTCTGGGCTGAGAACGACCTCCTTTGTCGAAAAGTTGGGTGGCTCGTGGGTCCAGAGGGTGATGGGCCTGGAAGTGATCAGGGGTCTCTGCCTTGATGAGGAAGATTTTCTCCTTTCGCTGTTCGAAGAGCTGAAGCGGTCCATGCTCAGGGAAGTGGAGCGACTGGGGAAAGCCGAAGAAGACATGGTTCCGGCCTGCTTGAACGTAGGGTTGCAAATCCAAATGGGAAGGGAAGAGAGAATGATGAAGACCTGGAGGACGAAGGAGACAGAAGGGGGGAAAGGAAGAATTCGAGTAGCCGAGTGTCCTCCTCCTTACAGTTCCCACTGTGACAGAACTAAGAGTTGGGAAAAGACAAGCCTTGACCCTCAGCGTGTAGGAAGGTTGTTGTCCCTCAACATGGGGTCATCATGGTCGCCGGGTAGAGCTAGTCGAGATCGATCAGGCACCTGCTACTCTCCCCCTCGAGCCTGGTGGCTTTCTCTGTCGCTACTGCTGGGATAATGGACTCGCTTGGCCGAATAATGGGAGGGGCAACCTCGAATAGAGATAGAGGGAGAGAGGACAAGGGAGATGGAGAGAGGGAGAGGGAGAGAGGGAGAGGGAGAGAGGGAGAGGGAGAGAGGGAGAGGGAGAGAGGGAGAGGGAGAGAGAGACGATTTGGACAAGGGCGGGGCGCCGAGAGCGTACGGTGAAGGTGACTGGGGTAGAAGTGGTCTGATTGATCGAGGTGATTGACGCAAGAAGGGGCCAAAGTGACAAGAAGGAGAGATGAGATGATGATCACCTTGGGGTCGTCAACGGTATCCAAAAAAGGAGGAGGAGTAGAAGAAGGAGAAGAAGGAGAAGAAGGAGAAGAAGAAGGAGAAGAAGAAGAAGAAGAGGAAATAGAAGTGTCCGAAACAAGACGGTCTTTGGCGAGAGAGGATCCGAAGAAAACGGGTGGGATGGAGGTAGGGACGGATTGAACGACATGACCATTCCTTCTTCGATCTCAAGCCGTCTTCAAACTTTGAAGGCTACACACTCACACACTGGCCACGACTCCACTCGACTCCACTCGAGATTTCATTCACTACGCACTCCACACGTTTGCTTTCATGGTCTGCACATGCTACGGTAGTAGTCACACATGATCACCAATATCGGCGGTGGTTCAAGCCACGTCCTGGCGGGAGGTGGGGTAGATAAATAAAAAAATCGTAATACAGAAAAAACCAAAGGAAAGGAAGTGAAAAAGGCCTGAGCGCAAGTGTCCCCCCTCCCGCGCTCCCGCTGCCGAGCCAAAAAGGGGAGGAGAAGGAGGCGCGTGCGCGGAAAAGAGAGAGCGTGGGCGAGTGGAATCGAGTGTCGAGGTCGGTGTCGAGGTCGAGGTCGAGGTCGAGGGTCAAGGTCGAGTTACCCTATCGCAGCAGATGGGAGTGATCGGGTGAGGAGAGTGAATTGGATTGGGTTTTGTTCATCACAAAAAGAAGAAAACTTGGCCTGAGCGGGAGATTTCATTCAACCAAGTTGGGCAAAGCTACTTACCGTGCACACTCTGACTACTGTACTGTATCTACTGCGACTGGTACTGTGACTGTACGTAAGGTGAGTTAGCGACTACCATTTGCGTGGTTTCGGTGAGACTGCCTAATCGGTGATGAGCCTGTTTAGTGAATGTGTGACGGTAGAGTGTGGACTGACCACCCTCAGTGCAGCAGTAGCAGTAGTGAGTGGTAGCAGCCTGTGAGTGTGCCCAAGGTGGTAGGTATACCGTGGATTGGAATCATCAATCGTCCCTCCTCCCACCTCGGAAATCCCCCGCTGCTCTGGTCAACCACCATCCTTCGTCACCGTCGCCATCGCTACCGCCTTAGCCATCGCTGTCGCCGACGTCGTCACCCCTCACCCCTTCGGATCCGCCTGATTCATTCACAATCCCCTTGACCTCCCCCTTCCCTCTTGACCAGCGACAGTCTTTCATCCCCTTCACCCCAATTCTCAGACCCTTTCCTTTCTCCCAACCCTCCTAGCCAGGCACCATGAGCGAAGCAAGGATGAGTGATAAGGAGCTCTTTGATCTCAACGCAAAAGCTGCGTAAGTCTCTAGCCGGCATTGTCTGATATCGAGGCTCGACTTGCATCCCGCCTCGCCCGCTCTGCCTGTAGCCCAGCAACCTTGCCACCTAGCCTCTTTCAACTCTCTTCTGAATGCGCAGCGTTTCGCTCATTGATGACCTACCTCACCTGCTTTTTTCTTCACCTCTCCTCCTATTTTCCCCTCTCCATTCCTCGAACTCCAGAGTCAACAACTATAGCATTGACCCAAGGCTTGGTTAGTGTCTCGGAAGTCAAAAGATTCGGAATCAGACTTCTTGGTCCGAACGAAGCTCCAGTCTTAACCTTGCCTTCCCCTCGATTCTCTCTGCTTTTGTTCTTCCATCGCTTTTGATCCCGACTTGCACAGACTATCGGACCGTTTCGGCCATCAACGGACCTCTTGTCGTCCTTGACAACGTCAAGGTGAGTGTGAAACGACTCAGCAATGATCATTTATCTTGATGCGAGAGGTGTCCTCAACTCTGTGTCAACCCTCAACCCTCTTCCCGCAATCTTTTCACTCTTTCCCTCATTCTTTCAATCCAAAACGACCTGCGCCACAGTTCCCTTCATACAATGAGATTGTCTCTTTGACACTCCCGGATGGCACAAAGAGAGGAGGTCAGGTCCTTGAGGTCTCAGGAAACAAGGCCATCGTCCAGGTCTTCGAAGGAACCTCAGGTATCGATGTCAAGGCTACTCATGTCGAATTCACCGGCTCTTCCATGAAACTGCCCGTATCGGAGGACATGCTGGGACGAATCTTCAACGGATCCGGTAACCCAGTCGATAAGGGCCCAAGGATTTTCGCCGAAGACTACCTCGACATCAACGGTGAGTTCGATCGTGCCGTATCTCAAAAGCTTTCAGAGCCTGAGCGGGTGGAGAGGACAGGCTTTCTGCGTTTGCGTGATGAGCAACCAGCGAATTGGTATTGACGATCACCCCTTGGTCCTACCCCTTCTCGCACCTTTATATCATCATCAAAGGCTCTCCAATCAACCCATTCTCTCGTATCTATCCAGAGGAGATGATTCAGACCGGCATCTCGACGATCGACACCATGAACTCGATCGCTCGTGGACAAAAGATTCCCATCTTCTCCGCAGCTGGTCTCCCTCACAACCAGATTGCCGCCCAGATTTGTCGCCAGGCAGGTCTCGTCAAGCGACCAGGCGCTGGTAAGGGTGTCCACGACGATCACGAAGACAACTTCTCGATTGTCTTCGCTGCCATGGGAGTCAACATGGAGACCGCTCGTTTCTTCAAGCAGGACTTCGAGGAGAACGGTTCCTTGGACCGTGTGACCCTCTTCTTGAACCTGGCCAACGACCCAACCATCGAGCGTATCATTACCCCGCGTCTCGCACTGACGACCGCAGAATACTACGCTTACCAGTTGGAGAAGCATGTCTTGGTCGTGCTGACCGACATGACGTCCTATGCCGACGCCTTGCGTGAAGTCTCGGCCGCAAGAGAAGAAGTACCTGGACGACGTGGTTACCCTGGTTACATGTATACCGACTTGTCCACCATCTACGAGAGGGCCGGCCGTGTCAAGGGAAGGAATGGCTCCATCACCCAGATCCCCATCCTGACCATGCCCAACGACGATATCACCCATCCTATCCCGGATTTGACCGGTTACATTACCGAAGGCCAGATCTACGTCGACAGGCAGCTCCACAACAGGCAGATCTACCCCCCAATCAACGTCCTGCCTTCCCTCTCCCGTCTCATGAAATCAGCCATCGGTGCCAAGCACACTCGCGGCGACCACGGTGACGTTTCCAACCAGATGTACGCTGCCTACGCCACGGGCAAGGATGCCGCGTCCATGAAGGCCGTAGTCGGAGAAGAGGCCCTCTCGGCGGAGGATCGATTAGCGATCGAGTTCATGGAGGGCTTTGAGAACAAGTTTGTCAAGCAGGGTGCCTACGAGAACAGGAACATTTTCGACTCGCTCAACATCGCCTGGGACCTACTCAGGATCTTCCCCAAGGAGCAGCTCAACAGGATCAACCCCAAGGTCATCAAGGAGTACTACGGCAGGCGGGCCAAGAAGGCCCAAGAGGACGAGGAGAGCAAGAAGGGCAAGGATACCCGGGATGGGACTGCCGAAGGAAAGCTCGTCGACGACGAGTGAAAGCTTGTTTCCCCCTTCCCCCTGGTGGCAGCTTCTCGATCACATCCCAACTCTTGATCCATTCATTTACCCACGCCATCGAATCGGTTGACCATCCTCCCATCAATCCTCGCTGAGCAGACAAGACCCTTGGACGACCAACCGAGGCATGACTCCATCCACATGCGCACCTCCGAGCAATGTTTTTCTCGTTCCAACCGCCTTGGTCCTCTCATCATTCTGTCTTCCTGCGTATGCCATGAATCACCTCCCCTTTCCACCCCTCGTGGTGTCTTTGTAAATCCAAGCCTTTCGCTTTCCCCATCGACTTGATACAATCCAGAAGGGCCCCTTCTCCTTTCCCCTCTCATCCTCTTTCACTCCTCTCCCAAATCGTCTCTTCTGGTCCCTTCCTCCCTCTTTCCCTCTTCTGGTCCCTTCCTCCCTCTTTCCCTCTTCCCTTCCCTTGTCCTCCCTCTTGGAAGCAATTGAATTTTAAACCCTTTGAGCAAGTCTTTGATATGGTTTTTCTTTTTCGCTTGTTTTACCTTTCTGTTTTTCCGCAAAAGCTTCGATCTTTCCCGAACCCCTCCCGATCTTGAAAATACGGCTCCGAAAAGTTCCTTTCCTTCAACCCCCGCCCCACTTTCCCCCGTCCTCTCCCATTCTTTGTCGATGAGCGTCGGACGCGAGCCAAACTTCTTTTCTTCGGATGACTCGTTTGCAGATATAGTTCTGATATGGTGGGAATAAATTTTCGACATTTGAAAAGGATAAAGAAGAAAGAAAGAAAGAGGAAAGAATGAGAATGGGGGGGGGGGGGATTTTTTTTGATTAAAGGGCACGGGATGGGGCGAAATCAAGAGTTTTGATCTGCTATCTATCAGAATCGATGCTCACTGACACACCTCCGTCTCTCTTGGGGGATGGGAAGAGTGAAAAGTGATACGGATCGTGTGACGGGAGGCGGAACTTGGGTTGAGGATGGGTGAAGGCGAATCAGAGAAGCATGGCTGGCAAGTCCTCGAGGTAGTGCTTGAGCTTGACGAGGAACGTGACGGCCTCCCTGCCATCCAAGAGTCTGTGGTCGTAAGTCAGGGCAACGACCATGATTGGCCGGATCTCGACCTTGCCGTTCACAACGACTGGCTTGTCCTTGATGGCGTGCATTCCGAGGATGGCCGAGCCGGGGAGGTTGAGGATTGGAGTGCCGAAGAGCGACCCAAAGACGCCTCCGTTCGAGATGGTGAAGGTGCCCCCGGACATGTCCTCAAGGGTGAGCTTGTTGTCCCTGGCCTTCTTTCCCATGGCAGCAATGGCCTGTTCGATCTCGATCAAGCTCATTCCCTCAACGTTCCTGACGACTGGAGTGACAAGTCCCTTCTCGGTGGAAACGGCAACAGAGAGATCCACAAAGTCCCTGTAAACGATCGTGTCACCGAGCCCTGGTCCCTCGATGGAAGCGTTGGCGGCCGGAACGTCCTTCAGAGCAAGAGCAGAAGCCTTGGAAAAGGCCGACATGAAACCGAGCTTGACACCGTGCTCCTTGAGAACGCGGTCCTTGTGCCTGGCTCTGAAGGCCATGAGGGAGGACATGTCGATCTCGTTGAAGGTGGTCAGCGAGGCGGCAGTGTTTTGGGACTGCTTGAGCCTCTCGGCGATACGGAGCCTCATCCTCGACATTTTCACCCTGGTCTCTTCCCTGGATCCAGACGCGGGCTTTGGCGCAGCAGCGACGGGCGACGAGGAGGAGGAGGAGGAGGAGGCTGGCTTTGGTGGGGCTGGCTTTGACTCTGTTGCCTTAGCTGGCTCTGCCTTCTTCTCCTCCTTCTTTGGCTCTTCCTTCTTCGCCTCTTGCTTCTTTGGCTCGTCCTTCTTCGCCTCCTGCTTGCTGGCTCCCTCGCCTGGAGCCTCGCCTGGCTCGAGCTTGAAAAGATCCTTGCCTACCTCGACGGTGTCCTCTTCTTGGGCGTAAATTTCAGTGATTGTGCCAGATTGTGGGGCATTGACAGAAACGTCAATCTGGTCGCAGGACGTGGAAATTAGGGCGAAAGGATCAGGGATTGGGGTCAGCATGGAGGTTCGGATGGCGGTCCCAGAATGAGACTTTAGACTTTGAAGCCTGTTCTTATCGACATCCAACGCCCCCCCCCCCCCCCCCCCCCCCCCCCCCCCCCCCC
>KZ819833.1:0-46967 GCA_003144235.1 Violaceomyces palustris | reverse complement strand
GCCATTCGCCTTCTTGTTGCCCTTTTTAGAAGGCATTTTTGGTCTCGAAAGAGCTATCAGCTACCTCCCTGGAGGAGCGAGAGTCTTCTTTCAAAGAAAAAAAAAAAAGAAAAATCGAGGCACCTGATCTACAATGCCGATTTCTATAGAAGAGAGGGAGAGAATGAGAAATGGCAGAACTTTGGCAAGAGTGGGAGAGGAACATATACGGTCCAAGAGAAGAGAGCTCTATCAGGAGAAGGAATCGTGGAAAAGAAGGGAAGAGGGGAAGCGTAGGTGAAAAGGAAAAGGGGAGGGAAGGAGACAACAAGGGAAGGAAGGGGTGGAGAGGAAATGGAAGGAAGACTTGGGCCAACGTTCCCTCGACTCACTCCCTTTCCCCCATCTTTCCTTCTCCTATCCTTCTCTCTCCCCCCCCCTCTGACTCTCTTCTCTGCCTCTGCTACTGTACTACTTGCTGCATCCTTCTCCTCCTCCCTGGCTGCTTTTTCTGCGCACGACACCAGAGCTGGCCCTGCAAAGAAGAAAACCAAGAAGAGAGAACCGAGAGAGAAGCAAACAAGGCAATCCACATGATTCGAGCTCACCTTGTGAACGTTTCACAGCCGTTCACAGATCTCCCCTGTTCGCTCCTCAATTGAGGAACGATGGTGATCTGCTCGGCGGTAAGCCATAGAAACTGTTCGGCCATGCCGAGCCGATGGACGGAAGAGGATGTGATTAGAAATCACCACTACAGTCACAAGTCAAAGACAGTACGTACTCTTTTAAGTGTAGCGTGTCAGCCAGATAGAAATATGACCCTCACTTTCGACGGCTAATGTATGTGGTCGGTGTTGTAAACTTGAAATACAGATTAACAAGTTACGCACAGGGCACCTATTTTTCTTAAATGGTGTGTGAAACCTCAAACATGCCTGAATAAGCAAATTTAAAGAATGTGTAAGATATAGCTACTTTAGCTGTTATACATACAGTACATATAGCTTCTTAAGCTGTTATACATAAATTACAAAACTGCGAATTCCTCTGGATGCTCGCATTCGATTTATTGTGGGTGGTTGCCGCGCTCCACATACACCACGCGCTACCTACCACACACGCACAAAACACACAAGCTCAAGCAAACCGAAGACCGAGCCGAGACGATGGTGAATCCTCAGGAGGCGACTTGGACTCCTATCATGAAAGTGAGAGGCAGCATCGTATTGTACAGTCACAGTTATGAGAGTGTGTCTGCAGTTGTACCGTATCATTCCCATCTTCCGTCATCAGCAGGAGGCGAAGACGGGGGCATGCAAGCTCGGCATTCATCAACCATGGTCCACTGAACATCATCACCATCACCATCATTACCAACATCACTATCATCATCATCTTCACCGCCTTCGATCGTCCATCCGCCCTTTCCTCCATTACACACACTCCCCGAAACGCGCTGCCTGCCCTTTCTTGGCCCGATACTCACCGTCAATCCACTCGTGCTGAACCGACACATTCCACACTCCACACGCACACACACACACAGACACACATACACACACACTCTCTCCTCCAGAACAACTCCAATACCTGTTCACCCGACCGACCACTCAATCTTCGATTGCAGACCTCCACCCCGCCTCACTATTTCGGCTTCCTTTCCTCATTTCATACTAACGCGATAGTTGAACAACAGCCAAGCAATCGATGACCGTTTGGATACCGCGCGCATTCGCAGCCCCTTAGACTGAATCGTCAAGACGATGGACATCACTTCGCCCTTCGCGGATCCAGACACAGAAACAAACGTCCCTGGCCCCTCAACCAGGCCTAGCGCCCATGTGATCAAAGACGGCAACGACGACGAGGACTCCAAGCAAGATGACCACGAGCTCACCTCTCAGGCGTCCTCGGCCCTCAAACCTGGTGCGAACCCGAGCACCCACCCACAAACCTTGAATGGCCTTCCCACCGCCTCTTCCTCTTCCAGCTTCATCGAGTCCCCCTTCCAAGAGGACAGGCCTTCACGCCTGAAAGCCACCTATCAAGACCATTCCAACACGCTCTCCCCTTCCAACATCATGAGAGCCCAGAGCACCAGCCCGAATCGGGCCACCGCCGAGGGATACGATGAGCCGCCGGCCTCCGTCATGCTCGATATGGAAGGTTCAGGTCGATTTTCCTCGCCGGCCTTGGGAACCCGTTCATCATCCTCCAGAAAGCCAGTCGTTAGGAACTCCATCTTTGAGCAGTCCAAGGTTGGCCATCCAATATCCGGCGGTTCGTCACGATCAAAGCATGAAGCCAAGAGACGCAGCAAAGGCAACGCTGATGATGATGATGATGATGATGATGATGATGATGATGATGACCAAGGTGGATCCCTGAATGAGGAGTGCATCTACTCGGATGAAGAGGCAGCTTTGATGGCAAGGGGAGAAAGAGAAATGGGGTATCCTGACAGCCACGGCAAACGTCGCAGAAACCGGTCGCGATACGAGCGTCACCCGAGGTCGAGGCGGTATCAGAATGACGAACGAAACGAAGACGAAGGCCTTGCTAGCGGAACAAGCTCCAGGCCAAGCCGACTATCGGGCCACACGAGCCGCCGAAGGTCGGGGGGAAAGCGCTGGAGCTGGCGAGACGGCTTCGGGATGAGTTCCGTGATGGGCACTCATCGTCACACCAGGGCGGCGGTCGGAGGCTTGAGTCCAAACGAGAGGGCGCTGTGGATGTGGGCCAACGTGGACAATCTGGATGCCTTCTTGCAAGAGGTGTATGCATATTACGTTGGGAAAGGAATCTTTTGCATAGCCTTATCGAGGCTTTTGAATCTCCTGTGAGTCATGTCGATTTCAACCTCTTCCTTATGGACTCGTCGCCGTCGCCGGCGAGCAAACGGCAGCTACTCTGACCCAAACCCTCACCCTTACCCAGCACGATCGCCTTCGTGATAGGCTTCTCGACCTTCCTCCTCGGCTGCGTCGACTATTCGAAAATCAGCCACGATGGTCAACTCTCCGACGTCATCGTGGGTCACTGCGTCTCGAGGTTTTCCAACTTGACCATGCTCCTCTTTCTCTCCTTCGCTGCATTCTACGGGTGGCAAGTTCTACAGTTTGGTTTCGGTCTTTCGCGACTTCTTGCGATGCATAGATTCTACACGCACCTTCTCGGCATTCCCGATGTGAGTTCCAAACTTGCTCATTCGTGAGCGTCCTTGATCCGAGAATCAGTTCCTATCTCAACTGCCTGAATGCAGCTGCTGACAATCGCTGTCAAATCACGCTTGTGGATACCGTTCATCGCAATAAATAAATAAATATCCAGGCTGACGTCCAATCGATACCTTGGCATGAAGTGGTAAATCGAATCTCCGCACTGAGGGAGGAAAATCCTTTGACCTCCTTGTCCTCGGCTGCCATGGACCGAGGCTCCGGGGCCAATCACCAGGCACAGAAGCTTGACGCTCACGACGTTGCGAACAGGATCATGAGGCAAGAGAACTACCTCATCGCTCTCTTCAATAAGGATACACTCGATATTTCCGTGCCCGGCCTCAAAGACCGTAGCCCAGCCCTCACGAAGAGCTTGGAGTGGAATCTGAACTTTTGCTTGTTGGGCTTCCTCTTCGACTCGAGCGGTCAAGTCAGGCGGCAGTTTGTCACAGACAAGCATCGTGCCGAGCTCATTGAAGGGTTAGTCGAATTTCCTTGGCCTCACCTCCATCCTCGTGGTCAAGATCACTGTTGCTCATTCTACTCCTCCTTCATGCTTCGTCATGCTTCCCTCCGTTTCACTCAAACACGCTCTCCCCCTTCCTCCTCCCGCACTCTTAGGCTGCGAAGGAGGTTCATCTTCATGGCTGTCGTAAATGCGATTTTCGCTCCTTTCATCGTCCTCTATCTCCTGATGTACTCCTTCTTCCGCTACTTTGAGGCATGTATCACGGTGGCTACTATTGACCAGCAAACAGCATGACAGCTAGACTGACCCAATTTTGCCTTGGATCGCTCTCGCTGATCACAGGAATATCACAAGAACCCAGCAAACCTTGGCTCTCGCCAGTACACACAACTGGCTCGATGGAAGTTTCGGGAGTTCAACGAGCTTCCCCACCTCTTCAGGAGAAGGTGCCATGCCTCTTACCCTGCTGCCCAAAGGTACATTGACCAGTTTCCAAAAGAGAGGACCGCTTTGCTGGCCAGGTGAGAGTTTCTACTCCTCTTTTATTCATTTTTTTTCAGACGTAGCACTGGACGACCTTGCTGAACCTCGGCCTGCTTATCCTCATGAATGGATTCAGGTTCGTGGCTTTCATAGCGGGGTCCTTCACGGCAGTCCTTCTCCTAGCATCGGTCATCGACCCGGATCTCTTCCTACACTTTGACATAACACCTCAAAGGAATGTGCTGTTTTACATTGGTCTCTTCGGCACCGTCCTGGCCGTCGCGAGAGGAATGATCCCGGATGAGCATCAGATCTTTGAGCCCGAAGTGCTGCTGAGGGCCATGATCCACCATACGCACTACCTCCCCTCCCACTGGAAGGGCAAGTTCCATTCTGCAGAGGTCCACGCCGATGTAGGCACTCTCTACACTTTGAAGATCTACATCTTTGCTCAGGAGCTCCTGAGTGTCATCACGACCCCCTTTGTGCTCTGGCTCTCGTTACCCAAGTCGGCACCGGAGATCATCGACTTTTTCAGGGAGTTCACGGTCCACGTAGATGGCTTGGGCCACGTCTGCTCGTTTGCCGTCTTTAACTTTGCCCGGAACGGCAACGCTGCCTACGGCGCACCATCGAACCCGGCAAGGGGAGAAAGGTTTGCCTCCAAGGAAGGCAAGATGGAGCAGTCCTTCCTTGGATTCAAAGCTTCTCACCCGGATTGGGAGCCGACAGACCCTCTGGCATCCGTATTCCTCTACAGATTTGTCGAGAACAATCTTCCCAACCCAGAAGAGGTCAAGAGCAGGTCGGTGTTGGGTGAGAACGCGAAGCTAGATGGCGTGATTCGACCCGGTGGACCAAGCTTCACTCCAGCCAACTCGACTATGGCAGTCAGGTCCCAATTCTACGATGAAGCGTTCCAACGGTCGATAGCGCTGGCCAAAGACAGCGACAATGCGGCCGTCTTGGCTGCTGCAGCGAAGAACCCGAAATCCAGCGGGGCCAAACTTTTGCTACACCAGCAGCAGCAGCAGCAGCGACATCAACATCAACAGTACCAGCAGGAATCACAGTCAATTCAGAACCAAAACGGTCAAAGGAGTGGGAACAGTAGGACTAGGAACGCGAAGATGACGAGGCTCAGGGAAGTGGACGAGATCGAGATGGACGAATCGGTGCTGGGAGCGTCGGTAGAGGTCGGGAAGGAGTTGGGCAGAGGTGCTGCGCGGCGAGTTTCGGAGGAGGAGAAGAGGCGGGGGATGGAGGGCGGAGAGCGGGAGGATGAAGCAGGAGGAGGCTCGATCGAAGGATCCACCTTCAACGACGCCAGGAGCGGATGGACCAACGACAGTCGGTACTTTGACGACGAGAGCAACAGCCCCAACCTCGATGGTCTGGGGGGCGGAAGAGATCATCCTAGTAGCAGCGGCCGTGGCGAAGCGTCTGGAGCCGGGGTCAAGGACCTTTTGAACCACATCTACACTGGCAGAGGTGCCGCCCCAGGAGCCAAGTGGTGATGGATCCCTCCTTTCCCAAGTGTACACCACCTCGACCCCTCCACACCCTAGTCGTCTCCCGACTGACAAACCTTTCCTCTCCCAGGTGAGGTTGTGACGGTTTGCCTTTCTGCGCGAAATTTCAGACGAAGAACCTCTCCCCAACTTTCACGCTTCCATCCTTCGTTTGTCGAAATTAAGCTTTCTCATGTGGGAGAGTGGATATGTGCAGCAGCCCGTGATGAGGATGGAGATTTCCTCAAACCAAAGTGTGACTTCTGATTAGAAGTAATGGTATCCCTTTGCTGGACCCTCGGCTTCTTGACAAGAAGTACGAACACGTCAGCGATCGAGGTTTGAGGAAGATTTCAAACGACAGACGACAAACAAACACCACTGGTCGTGAATACGTGAGAAAGGAGGATTCATTTTACATTCATCTCTCTTTTGTTTTTCTTTCGATGTTTTTTCCCCTCCATCTTTTCGTTGAACGTGCGAGGGAATTTCGGACAATCAAGGCCGAGTCGCTTACTCGCCGTCAAGGGGACACTTTGGTGGAGTTTGGTTGACCTGGATCCCTCCCCTCCTTGGATGGCTCGAGTCCTTGTAGACCGTCCTCCAACCTCCGGCTTGCTCCCCCTCTCCTTCCGGAGTTGCCAGCCACAGCCTGAAGAGTTGCCTCCTAGGGTTCGGAGGGGGCATGTCGATGTATGCGCTCCTGCTGTGGTAGACGTGCGTGTCGGCTACGAATTGGATCTTTTGAAAGAAGGGAAAACATGTGGTCGGAGGTTCAGTCATCGGCCAGATTTTTTTGGTGGATTTTTCAGCTTCTTTCTTCCCCGATTCCTTTTCGCCTTCTGATTTTATCAATTTCGATGGCTGAAAGGACGAAAAGAAAGGGGGTGGGGGGAATAAAATAAAAAAAACTCACATCGCCAACGTCCAGGATCATGTGTAGTGATAGTTTCTCAGCCGTCTCCTCAAGAACCTTCATGGCCTCCTCCTGTTCGGGCGTCGTGGCAGGGATCAGTCCAGCTTGGACGTGGCGGCCGATGGAACGGATGCTGTGGTGGAGTGTTGGTTGTTCGCGGGGAGCACGTCCAAGCGGACGGGTTGGAAGGTTGGAGAAGAGTGAGTCCCATTTCAAAGTGGACGGCATCAGAGAGAGTCTCGACACGGTTTGGCTTTACAGGCTCGCTTTTTGACAGTTTCATTGGAAAATGTCTTCCCCTCTCCACCAGAACCACGGACAGAAAGGACGACTCACTAGTAAGGATCCCATTGGGAGATCAGCCTGTTGGGAGGTTGACCTTTAGCCAAGGCGTAAACAGGTCTTTTCACCCAACCGTTCTCACCTTCGGAGACCTCTCCCTTCCTGTCAAAGTGCCACTCGTTGCTGGCCAAGGTCCTGGCCACGTCCGGCCGAGACCTCTGAAGCTCGTTCCAGACAGCGTGCGAGGAGACAATGTCGCTCTCGCCGCCTTCAAGCGCCTTGTAGAGGCAGAGGAGTCCCACCAGGCCACCGGAGCTGTCGGTGTGGAAGAATTGTTTGGCGTTGGTCGAGTAGATCCTGACCTTGTCGATCTGGGTCGGGTCGTTGCCCAAGTCTTTGACGTGGCCGAGGACGTGACCTTTGCCGTTCTGAGAGTTGACGTTACCCAGGTAGGATCCCAGCCCCAGGTAGGCGATGGCGCTCAGATGGGGACCCCAACGGCGTACTGGGAGTCCCTTGAAGAGGTAAAAACCGACGCCATTGACTAGGCGATCCCTGAGGTCTAGAAGAGTCTTTGTGAGCGACTCTGGCAGGGGGAAGGTCGACTGTACAGTACAGTAAATCCGAGCGGGTTTTTTGGGTTCCCAAAAAAGAATTATGAGGGGAAGATGCTATTCGTTCAGCGAACAGAGTTCTCGATCTATGATCCCAGCTTTGATGGTCAAGAGACAGAGGAGGATTTCTTGGTGGCAAAGTGGTTTAGGTTGGGTGTGGAAGGGTTCAATGAACCACTAGGGAACGTTCCCAACTCACCCTCTCAATCTCGCCAAGCTCCCTGCCGGAGAGCAACCAAAGGTTGCTGGCATCTTCCAGCTGCTTGATCTCTTGCTCGGTCCAAATGTGAACCCACTTGTGCCTGTTCTCCTCCCCCCTGTAGTCCTCCGCCTTCCAAACGGTCGGGCCGGTGATCTCCTTCGGGAGCTCCTCGTAAGGTGTCAAGAGCTCGGGAATGGCATCGTGCTGCCCCGAGGTGAGCACGTTGGTGGCCGACTTGAGTGCCTTCTGGGCTGCGATCTGATCCGCCAAGGGAGCGTCGCCACCCGAGGATCCCTGGGGGGCGTTGAAGTGAGACTGTGCGGAGGGCAATGTTGAGAGCATGGTGAAGAAGTTGATGCTTTCTTTCCTTTCTTCCTTTGTTCTCCGAACTCTTTCTTACTTTCCCCTTGTGGAAACTGATAAAAGTCAAGTAAGAAGGGTCAGATAGAAGGTGTGGAGCTAAGCCGCTGCTAAGGGGATGGATTTGGTCGGTTGCTAAGGATGAGGGGGTGGGAGGGCGGTGAGGAAGAGTAAAGGGTTTTTATTGTGAGGACAGGGCACGAGGTGTATCAGGGTGGCCGGAGAAAGGTTTTCTGTCAAGCGAAGCGGACATTGTTGTAGCATGTGGACTGGGTGGGCTATCAAGGGTAGACTCAATGGCGTGCTATGTTGTTTTTTTCGTGCCCTTCGATCCGTCCCTTCCATGTGCCCCTTTCACTTGATTCCTGACAGGTGCGAGAATACCATCAGACAGTAGCCAGAATGAAGAGAGGGGGGAGTGGGAAGGATCAGAAACCGATGCAAGATGGAGGCCACGCTGAACCTCGGTGGAAGAGCATCAAAATCTGAATCCGTTCTTGGATCGCAGGTTCTCTATGTGAACAGAAGTTGATCTGACATGGGAATCGGTCTTTGGAATGGTGGGTCGAAACACCGACAGACCTTGTCCATCTTCTTCCTCTTTTTCCTCTACTCCCCCTCATCCCCCCCCTTCTTCGTTTTGCTTGTCATCGAATGGCGAGGGCTCATTTACGGAATGTATGCATGTACGACGGGAACGGGGGAAAGAGGGAAGGGAGGGAGCAAGAGGGAGGGACTGATCTGAGTGATTGGATCGACCTGTTTCGACAGGGAAACTGGCCGGGAAAGCCCCTCACGCTCTGGAGAAGAAGAGCAAGAGCGATGACATGATCTCTGGTCGGCTTCGCTTTTGGGTTGAGGGAAGGGAGAGGAAGGGAGGGAAAGAGGGAGGAGAGGAGACAGGGTGGACAAGAGGATGAGCATGAGCATTGATGGGACCGATGGTGATTGTTGTTGATTTATCATCGAGAACAGACGACACCTTTCGCACGCCATCGCCGCCGGGTAATCGCACAATCCCATCGCACCATCCCGACTCGGTTCGGGCTCGAATCAAAGCCGTGTCAAGCAAAGTGGAGGAAAATGCCAACCCCTCCCCGATCCTCCACTTCAAATCACCGATCAATTTCGATCCCTTCCCCTTTCCTACCGCAGCTTTTCTCAAGCCAACGAAGGATTCCAGCCTTTCCCCCATCCTAATGTTCGAATCTTCACAGTGACAGCGACCTACATGCTTCTCTTCTCCAATGCTCTCCACCTTCATTTACAGGTCCCATACCCCATACCAGCATCTTTTCACGACTCCCATACACCACCATGTCCTTTCAGATCTCATCTAACTCGATACTAGACCGTAACGCGGGAGACGAGGACGACGGCTCGTGCTCCTCCCATTCGGACTCTTCCTTCGACAGCAAGGACGATCAAGACTGGGGAGATTGGACCGAGGAGAAGGACGACCAGGGAAACGACCAGTCGGGTCTCGAGACCCACTCCCTCTTTGCTCTCTCGGGTGGCAAAGGCGAAGCCGGAGAGGGTCCTCTCTTCCAGACCTTCCCAAACCCAATCTTGGCACTGGAGGACGCCAAGCAGAAGGGTTGCGACCTCGTCCGCATCGTCAAGGAGCTGGAACTCGACACCTTGCAGGTCATCCGGCTGGTCAACCACATCAGGAGGCGTGGATTGACTCCGGATCAGGTCAACTCGCTCAAGGGAGTCGAGCCCTTCCTGAATGACGACACTGAGTTGGTCCCCGTCCAGGGTTTCGAGATGGATGGCCTTTTGCGTGAGTTTGGGATGATCAAGAGACGGCTGATCGCTGGATTCCTTCTCCCATTTCGCAAGCCGTGGCTATTTGAAGAACACATTCTACCAAACTCCTCAAAGTACATGCACACATTACCTAACATGATTCGCCCCCTTCACCCCCCTCCTCCCCGCCAAAAAAAAAAAAACGACCCTAAATTCTCAGAGCTCGACTTTGATGAACTGGAGGGCCAAAGCGTCACCGCTGGAACTTCCAAATCTTCGACGAATTCGAGGATAGCAGAGTTGGAGGCCGAGCTGATGGCGACCAGGATGGCCTTTGATGATCTGAGGAAGAAGATAATCTCGGACCTCGGGCTGGAATCCATCCCTGCCTCCATTCCCTCGTCGGCTGATACCAAGGGGAAATCACCAGAGTCCCGGACCCCTTCCGCCGGCCCCATAGCAGGAGCCAAGCCGACATCGGCGCCAAAGTCGTCCAAGCCGGGCAGGGACGACGACACCCACTACTTTGACTCTTACGCCTCTAACGACATCCACCAGACCATGATCTCGGACTCGGTCAGGACTTTGAGCTACGCAAAGTTCATCCTCTCGCCTGCTAACGCCCACTTGATCAGGGGCAAGACGGTGATGGACGTCGGCTGCGGTTCGGGCATCCTCAGTCTCTTCTGTGCCAGGGCCGGAGCCAAGCAAGTCATCGCCATCGACGCTTCCGACGTGGCGGACCGGGCCAGGCAGAACGTGGAGGAGAACGGCTTTGGTGGCGTCGTTAGGGTGGTTAAAGGAAAAGTGGAGGAGTTGGATGCAGAATTGGAAGGGTACAAGGGAAAAGTCGACCTGCTTGTCAGCGAATGGATGGTGAGTTGGTTCCGTCTCTAAGCTGAATCCTGACAGGGCTAGCCAGCGTTCCAAATCTGCGGGTGGGCTCTGGTGTCTTTGAATGGGAAGGGACTGAAACGTATGTTCGCCTCCTTTATGACCCCTACTTCCTTTCCCCCGTCCCCCTCCCTCTCGTCCCCCATCTCGGAATCTGTGACGTTGTTTCTTTGCTTATCACCACTCCTTCGATAAGGGCTACTTCCTTCTGTACGAGTGCATGCTTCCTTCCGTCCTCTACGCCAGGGATAGGTACCTCAATCCGGAGACCGGAATCCTGGCGCCATCTCATTGCAGGATGACGCTGGCGGCCATCAGCGACAAGGAGTTGCTGCACGAGAGGCTGAACTTTTGGAACAACGTGCACGGCTTCAAGATGACCTGCATGACCAAGGGACTGACCGAGGAAGCCTATACCGAGTCGCTCAAGGCTGAGAGCATTGTCTCGACCGTTGAGGATATCTACGTGAGTACGCGGGGGTGATGTCACGCCTTGATTTATTCTGCCCTTCTGGCTTTCAAGTGTTCACCCTAAGATTTTCGAGTCATGAGACGCAGTGCTGATTCGCGCTTCAACCTTTGGTCAACTCTCTACATGCGAATGCTGCTCCTCGTCTTCGCATGCCTACACGGTGGGAAAAAATGAATGCATTGAACAAAATTAAAATAAAAAGGACCTGCCCCTCCAAGTCCTCTCCTACCGACAACCGACGTTCGTCTCTCCCTTCAGCCTGACGTGCGAGAAGACGACCGAGATCCACGGCTTCGCATCCTGGTTCGACACCTGGTTCACACCGGACTCGAGACCTTGGCCAAAGTCGTTCGAGGAGGGCAAGGGGGAGGTGGAGGTCAAGAGGGATCTGAAGGGTGGGGAGAAGCTGGAGGGTCTACCTCCGTGCACGGTCAAACCGATCGTAGAGGCGGACGTTCCCGGCATCGAACTGGCAAGGAACCAGGTGGTGGAGGAGAGGAGGGGCGAAGACGCCGCGACGGACGGGGTCAAAGGCGAGACGGTCAGCTTCACCACAGGGCCGTTCGGTCTGGAGACGCACTGGAAGCAGGCCGTCTTCCTGCTCAAGGAACCGATCGAAGCCGAGAAGGGCTCCAAGATCTGCGGCGAGATCCACGTCAACCAGTCCCAGACCAACAGCCGAGAGCTCGACGTCGAGATCCACTACAGCCTCAGATCGCCAGGCCAGGGAGAGGAGAGGAAGAAAGGCGAAAAGGTGGGAGCCAGGATGGTGCAGCTGTTCAAGGTTCGATGATCCAAGGGGGTTCCCTCCTTCCTTTTCATTCCTTTTTATTTTTCATTTTTTCATTTTCGTTTGATCTGCTTGTACCGTACCCCTTCCCCATCCTGTTAACTTCCCAAACGTTGGAGGGTTGAATTCAAATGTGAATATCCTTTCATGCTTGCCTGAACAGCGCAAACCCATTTGGCGGTCTTCTCGTTCGTGCTCATGCAATCTCACATGCGCAGGTACGTACTCCATCAGCTCCCTCTCTCCCTTCTCTCTCTCTCTCATTCGGATCGACGCCTTGGTGAACGAAGGGGAGATGGAGGTTCCAACAAGGAATCCAACACGTACGATCCAACGCCAACGCAATCCTGGCAGCCCGTCTTTCCCGAAACACCTGCAGGTTGTAGATCCCCCAAAGATCATCTCGCCTCGGCTTGAAACACCACCTACCCCACCTGACGAACCGAGATCTGAGCAATCCCCGTGAATGCAGCCCAAGTAAAGACGGAGGGAAGGGAAAGAAAGCCCATTCGACTTTACAAGCGTAGGAAGTCGGGAGAGGGGAAGGACCGAGGGAGGCGATACTGCGATGAAATGGAGGGCTACGAACAGAGAGAGAGAGAGAGAGAGAGAGAGAGAGAGAGAGAGAGAGAGAGAGAGAGAGAGGAAGCAGAGGGATTGAAAGGACGGTGAGACAAGTTAGTACTCTGCGTAACTCGAAGTCGAACACACTTGAAGCCCTTTTGGAGAATAACATCAGTACTAGTCAAGCATATAGTGCGTAAAGGGCAGTCTGTCATTCCATTTATCCGTCTGGCCGCACTTGCAAATCGCACACAAACACATGCATTATAGATTATATTTGTGGAACAGTTCATGCGCACCTATTCGTGTACGGTTGTGCATACATTATTGAGTAGTAAGTCGTTTGACTTCCAGACAAGGAGCGCAAGGAAGAAAGATGGGCCGCCGCTAAGAGACGGAGAGTGAGGCAGGACATCGAAGGTCAAAAACAGATGGAAGACAGATTTCCCCGACTCAGCTCCTGCCCTCCGCCACCAGCGAAACAAAGCTCTGTGAAGCCATCCAGCTCTCGTTCAAGCTGGCAAGAGAGGGAGACTTGTTCCATCAGACTGACTTATCAAGCGGGACCATCAAGAAGACCAAGGAGACCAACTGGATCCCATCTCGATCGTTTTGGCAAGGGGAGAAGAGCGGGCAGGAGAAGGTGGGAAAAAAACAAAAATCGGTCCTCCGCTCGCTGCACTTGAAGCAAACCTTTATCACTCCCACTGCCACTCCTTTCTCCCTTTTTCTCACCTCGTCCAATCCAGACACTCTTCTGCCACCCACACCCCCTTCTCTAGACCGTATCAGTGGGAAAGACTTGGCTTCCTGAATCCCGAGTCGGGTGTGAGCGTGTAGAGAAAGAAATCGAAAAAATCAAAAGAGGCGAAAGGGGAAGAGGCTAGCACCACTTTGAGATCGGCCAACTTGGAGGATTCCCATCCGACGACAAGTCCATGTCGAAATCGATCACGGATCAGAATCCTTCCGAGTGATACACAAATCACAGGTTGGTCATGAAGGGGGATCCTTGAATTAATCTTTCCTTTTTTCTAATCTACTTTGCTGTGGAGGAAGGGAGAAGCGAGAGTTAGCAACTTGCTGTGTGGGTTGGAGGCGCCAGCAACGTCGGATCTCATCCACCTTCGCCAAAGCTCACACTATGAATTTAACCTCGAGTTCCCGAGTAGCATTTCCCCTCATTCTTATCCATGGATAACCTGTTTCTACTCTACACCTTTCCTTTCCTCTCATCTCCTTTCGCACCCCTCTCTTCCCCTCTTTGTGTCTGTCTCCCCCTCTCGCTTGCGTTCTTCCTCCTTTTACCTCATCACCCTTCGCTGACGCGGTTCCAGGGTTGTAAGGACGAATGGGAAAAGCATTTGTTCACCATCTCTCGTCCCTCGTTGCCGCGATCGTGACAATCCTCCCCTCTCCTCTCCTCCCCCGTCTCTCTTCCAAAGAGCGTGTCGCTGAAGAAGGATGGGCTGGTTGGGTTTCGGCTCACGGCGGTCCATTTCCTCCGAGAATCTGACTTCCTCTCTTTCACTCGGTTCCGTCTCTTCCTCTTGCATCCACTCTTCGAGCATGTGAATGTGGTTGCTTCAAAGCGTTTTTTTTTCAACCAACCTCTTTCCCCTACGGTCCAACAGAGATCAGGAATCCAAGCTTGTTCTTCCTCCTGGGTACAATCTTCACGTTCTAATTCCATGCATGTCTTGATTTCGATCTATTTCCCCCGCGTACCCTTTCCCGAATGGCCTCGTTCCGGCACTTTTCCGCTGCCTGTTCTTGATCTTTGCCCAAGGTTCTACCGCTTGATGCCCCTCCCTTTGGGAAAGACGCGGACCCAAGGCTAAATCGATGCACGCGCTTTTCTTACCTTTTTTTTTCTATTCATGGTCTTACTTCCCCTCTTTCCGTCTCCTTGGATTCCACCTATTTCTTATTTTATATTCAGACACCTACCTCATTAAAACCACTCTTTTTATTCTTCTTTCTTTCCACTCCTCCGCCCTCCCATTATTTTCCCACCTTTTTCACATCGCCCTGGTCGGGCTACTCGGTCTGCGATTTTCGCGGTGCCACACAACCCGCAGGTGTCGACCATCCATCTCGAGTAGGCTAGCTAAACTAATTCAAGGCCACCCTCCCTCTCCATCCTTTCACCACCAACCACTTATTCACCATACCGTCTCCCCTTCCATTGCCCTTTTCGTACCTTGGCTATCCTCTTCCATCCCACTTTTCCCCGTTCCCCTCTCCCTCCCTCCCTTCCTCCCTTCCTCCCTCTCTCCCTCTCTCTCTCTCTCTCTCTCTCTCTCTCTCGTGCTTCCCCGGCCTTGGTTTTTCTCTACTCTTCCCTTCTTTTCTCTCCCAAGCGCGGACGAGCGATCATCGATAGCCAACCGTCGTCGCAAACCCGTTCCGCGCAGCAAATCTCGAATTGGCTATTGGATTGGTTGGCTCAATCGCGCCCGGTCCCATTGACATCCACACTCTCATTCGACATCGCTTCCATTCATCCACCTGTCCACGGTGGCTCAAAGGTTTCGATCAGAACCCAGGGCATAAAATAGAAAGGAGGTCAGAAAGCAAGGAGGGAGGAGAGAGTTGAGGAGGAGGAGGAGGAGAAGCAGGAGGAAACCAAGTAGGTAGAAGGGGGTTGGGGGGCAAAGGGAAGAACAAGGAAAAATGTCGAGCCATCGTTCCAGCTTGTCACCTGGAACGGGCTTGGCCAACCCGAGCAGCTCGATTTCGTCGCACTCGTACGCTCATGCCGGCAAGGTGGCCCCAAGCCAACAGTCTTACCAGGATCATCAACAAGATCGACATCTTCCATCCAGCCTCCCTCAACCTGCTTCTTCCGCCTCCCTCAACCTTCACCACAACCCGCAACGACATCAGCAATACCATCAGTCGCAAAGACCATCAGCGTCGTCGCCCTCTTCCTCGTCTTCGTCGTCCGCAATCGCATCGAGCTATGGCGCCCCTCCCTTCCATGGCATGACCTTCTCGCCCGGGATGAGCAGCGTCGAGAGGACAGCGGGTCTTTCTCCCAGCAATAGCGGTGGAAGTGGCGCGTATCACCACTACTCGCGCTCCACTCCTCCGCTGTCTTCGTCCTCGGCTCCCCCATCTGGCGTTCAGCAGCATTCCAGGCATCACTCCAACCCCCACCAGCACTATCCTTACTATTCCCAGTCTCACCAATCTAAGAGGCACAACTATGAGTCCACTTCCCTGCTCGCACACTCCCTGTCAGCCCATTCCGTTTCTCCATCTCCCTCGTCGCCCTCCCCTTCCTCTTCATCCACTCATACCCAAGCGGCCGTCACGAACAGGACTTCTTACCATCCTACCTATTCCAGCAGTTCCTCCGCATCTTCTCAGAGATACCGTTCGAATGGCGGTCACAGCAGCCTCGAAAATTCCCTTTCTGCTGGCCAAACTTCGAACACACACTTGAGCAACAGCTCGAACCCGTACTATCCATCAAGGCCATCAGCGCCACCCTCAGCAGCGGCCCCGCAGCAACAAGGGCAAGGGCAAGGTCAAGAGCAGGGACAGGCTCAGGACCAACCATCCGCTCAGAACTCTGCAAGACTCCAGTCACAAGCACAACAACCACAGGGGAAAGAGAGAGGGTCGCCCGTGATCACTGGGGAGGTTTCAAAGATGGAATACCCCCGGAAAACGCCTTATCATCCGCGAGCAACGATTGTGCTCATCGGCATGAGAGGAGTTGGCAAGGTGCGCGTTTTCTCACTCTTTCTAAGAGCTTCTTCCTGTTTTTTTTTTTCCCTTTTTTTCCGATTATCATCCTGTCGCTTGGAGAATAATGGCCCCCCGTTTGCTTCCTGATCATTTTCGGAAAACTGACAAACAGCTCTCGCCTCGCTCTCCTCGCGTGCCGCACAGACAACTTTGGGTTTGATAGCGAGCACTGCTCTCGGTCGGCGATTCGTCGACCTCGACTCAGTATTGGAAAATGCTACAGGGATGTCGGTCAGCGCTTTTGTCGCAGACAATGGATGGCCAGCTTTTCGGGAGAAAGAGGCACAGATTCTGTCGGCCTCCCTTCAAAGGCTTCCCTTTGATGCTGTGATCGCCTGCGGAGGCGGTGTGGTTGAATCTTCCGAGTGCCGGAGGCTCCTGATCAATGCCAAGGAGACCTGCCCCGTCATTTTCGTGGTGAGGGAGAGAGGAGAAGTGGTCAAGTACCTCGTCGACGAAAAGAGCCGCCCGAGTTGGGGCGAAAATATCCGAGACGTGTGGAAGAGGAGGGAGCCTTGGTTCTGGGAGTGCTCCTCCCACGTCTTCGTCAGCTTGACAGCGAGCGGAAGCGTGAACGATCCGATCGCTGCCACCTCGTCACACCCCACACCAAACGGCACCGCGAGGATCGGAAGGCCCTTGGCGCCCAACCATCCGCTCGCCCTGAAATCCGTCGAACAATCCTTCCTGAGGCTGATCAAGTTCATCCTCTCTGACCCGAACGCGCCTTCAATCTCGCTCACGAAATCACCTTCGACCTCGAGGCCTTCTTCGCCTTCGGTCGCCCCTAGGCTCGGGAACTATCCTCCGACGGCATCCTCCCAGCATGGCGGCCCGAGACCGGTCTGGCCCCAGCCTCCGGATGTGACCAACAGGACATCCCTGCTAACGACGCGGACGACCTTCCTTTCACTCACGTTCCCCGACTTGAGAAAAGTGCCGGACTCGGTCTTCCAGGATATTGTCCAAGGCACCGATTCTCTTGAACTCAGGATCGACCTCTGGGACTGCCTCAGACCTGCGTCGGAACGAGTTCGAAAAGCCGAGATCGAGGAGTTGAAGCGGAATGGTCAGCCGATCGCTTCACTTGGTCCCCCCGAGATCGACTTCAGCGAAGTAGCCATCCAGGTGGAAACGGCTCGCGCCAGAGCCCCGGGCGTACCGCTTCTGTTCACTCTGCGAAGCCACAGGGAGGGTGGCACATTCTACGACGACAGGGACCACGCTCACGGCTCCATGGTCTCCCCTCATTCTGAGGCTCTCTACTTCAAGCTCGCTGACTTGGCCTTGTCCATGGGTACCGAGCTGCTGGACGTCGAGATGGCGTGGTCTCCGTCCCTGACCGCAGCATTGATGGCTAAGAGGGGAAGGACAAGGATCCTGGTCAGCTACCACGATCTGGTCGGGGCTCTAAGATGGGAGACCTCGACGCCCAGAAAGCTTTACGAGAGAGCTATCTCATTCGGAGCCGATATCGTCCAGATGATAGGAACAGCCCTGAAACCGGAGAGCAACTGGCACGCCCTTTCGTACTCTTCCCATTGCAACCTCTATGCCCTTTCCGACTCAAAGAGAAGGCTTCCGCCGGTCACTTGCGTCAACATGGGAGACAAGGGCAAGGCGTCGAGGCCATTCAATCAGGTTCTGTCCCCCGTCAGTCATCCCTCCCAGCCCATGTTGGCGGCGCCAGGACAGCTTAGCGCCAGAGAAGTCACGAAACTCTGTTCTGTTCTCGGAATCATCGCTCGGAAAAACTTTTTCGTCTTCGAAGCTCCCAACGGCCCAGCCTCATCGGCCGGCGGTGATGGTGGAAGGATCAGCAACATCGTCTCGGCAAGGGATGCAGCTGCTGTAGAAGCTGGGTTCGAGTCGTTGGGTTTGCCTTACAGCCTGACCTCGCTGCCTCGAGAAGCGATCGCAAACCTCGTCGGTTCCGGAGGCTCAGCGCCCTCGCTCCCGCTGGAATTCTCCTCCAAGGATTTCGGCGGAGTCTTTGTCGCGGCATCCTGCTCCTCTTACGCCAAAAATGGCTCTATGCAAAAGTCGCTCTTGAATCTGGTGATCGGTGACGACGCCGAGTCGTCCCAGCAGACGCTCGAAGCCGAGATCGTGGGGGCGGCGGACATCCTCACTTTCGAAGACTTGAGCCAAGAGAGCATCGGTCAGCCCCCTCCTTCAGGGCCAAAGTGGAACAAGGCTGGAACGGGTTCGGGAGGTTTGGGCACTGGGGGGGAAAAGACCCCGAAGACGGTCACTCCTGGTTCCGGAAGGCTCCTTGCCCATCACGGAATGCCAGACGCCATCCAGAGCGTGATCGCCAACAACCTCAGTCCAATAAATGCTCCAACTGGAGCTTCGACCGCTCTTATCGTAGTCCTTCCTCTCTTGAGTCAAGACGAGAAGGACAGGGGAGACGAAAGGATCAAATCCGACATTGCCAAAAAGTCGGCCCTGTGCGCCGTAGCGAGGCTGGGTGTCGGTAAATGCGCCATCTTGGACCTCGGCGACGATGCGAAAGCTGGCGATTCGTCGAACACTGACGGTGGAAAGCAGCAGGAGGCTGAGCTAGGTTTTAGCGACGGCATGCAGAGATGGGACAAGGATCTGCTTCGAAGGTTGAGGAGGGCCCAAGACTTGGACCATGCTGGTCAGAGCCTTTCGGCTCCTCAGACCTGGGGCGTCGGCGGAGGTATGCTGACGAGCTTCAACAACGAAATCCTCTGCGAGACCGTGCTGATCCGTTGGGATCAGCTGAAGGACCTCCCCTTGGCCTTTTCTCAGAATGGAGCGGGAGGAGCGGCCCTGAGCTCTCTGACCAACGATGGCAGCGGTACCACCCCCTCCAAAACCAGACCTTCGACTCCGATGAACGCCACTTTGAGTGGTGATGGCTTGGGGGTCACGAGCGAGGATAGGAACTCGTCGCAGAAGGCGAACGGCTCCCAGGCTGCGAACAACTTGTCCAATTCAAGTCAGTCCCTCCTGCCAAACAGAGTGGCTCAAAGATCAGGCACTGTCCGACCCCCTACGATCGTGATCTTGGTCGGTGGCAACAGCCACGCTCAGAAGGAAGCGCTGAGAGGATTGACGGATGCCACCGAGGAACACCGAGCCAAGCTCTCTTCGTCCTCGCCGCCTCCTGATGAGAAGGGAGGGGACCTGAACCCCGACACCCACCAGGAGAGCGGGCAGGAGAGGGGAGAGGACGATAAGAGGAAGAAGAGGAGAAGGATCGAGGGTGACGATGACAGGGGGGACAAGAAAGCTCAAGATGCCAACAAATCGGATCGGGTAGGCAGAGGAGGAGGAGGAGGAGGAGGAGGAGGAGGAGAGCAGACGAGTGCATTCAGATTACCGGAAGAAATCTGGGATACCCCTACCGGTGGAGTATTACTGCGTCTCCCCACATGTGCTTCTCACTCCTTCTCCCCGTCTTGGTTCGGAGAAGGGGGTAAAGGCAAAGCGCAAGGTAGGAACGAGGCAGCGGAGCGAGACGAGGAGGAGATGGAGATGGAAGAAGAGGACGAGTTGGAAGACGAAGGCGTCGACTCCGTCGTCGATCGAGCCAAGCTTTCAAACCGAGGCAACAGCAGCAGCAGCAGCAAGAGCACCAGGAACCCCAACCCTACCGTCAGCGGGAAGGTGTCGAGGAGAGGAAGAAAGGTCGGAGGAGGAGGAGGAAGGAAGAGCGAGAGGAAGGAGAACGATCAAGTCACCCCCGTCATCGAACTTCCTCCCGACGTCCCGATCAGCCAAGATCCAAAGGGAAAAGGCAACCAAGAGGCCGTCACTCCAACAGCCTTGGCGGGACGAACCAGGAAGGAGATCCACCTCGACGCTCAACTCAACAAGCACGGTTGGCTCGACCTAGGAGACGAAATGCTCCAACTCGAGAGGCTCTCCAGATCCGTCTTCCAACCTCTGACCATGAGGAAATCTCCCAACCCATCCCTCAAGACCGTCTGGCTTGCCGTCACTAGGGCTTCCGATCGACTTTAGACCCCCTTGGTGCATCAGTCCCACCCTTACCCGCCCTCAGTCATTCGATTTTGGTCTTTCTTTTCTTTTCCCCTTTTCTTTTTTTTTGCTTTTTTTTTCCTGAAGGTCATCACTTAATTTTAATATGCACCTTGCCCCCCCCCCCGGGTTGTTTTTCCTCCTTCTTGGCCTTTCTCCCCCTAGAGCCAAAATGTTCCCAAGCAATGAAAGAGAAAAGAAAAGAAAAAGCAAGAGAAGGTGACCACCGACTTTTTTTTTTTTTGAAACTTTTGTTTCGAAAGTTCGATGTAAAGTACAAGCCAACACGCCGAGACAAAGAACGAAAAAAGGAACCTTCCGTTACCTACACTCGTAATCAGGACGCCGAGGGGGTTTCGAGGGTTCGGTGATGGGAGGAGGGGAGAGATGTGTGTTCGAGATCGACGCCGCCCTCAAGGATGGGAAGCGATTCCACCACTGGGAGAAATGCAAGAAAGGGTTGCCGTCGAGTTCTGACTTGGTCACATTGACCCTCGACGTGAGGAGTGGGAGAAGAAAAGGAAAAGGATGGAGAGGAGCCAAGGGAAGGACCAGGTGGGGATTGGATGAGGGAGGGAGGAAAAGAAAGGTCTTCCTTTCTGGAAGATGATCCCATCTGACCATCCTGAGGAAGGCATCGCTAGGTCTACCCCACCTCCCCCATCTCCAAATCAAGCAGCTCTGAGAGCCACGGCCCTCTGGGATACGGTTCCGTGATCCAGACCTCTGGCCGAAGGTAGATCGATGGTGAAGAGCGGGTGAATCCTATCCTCGTTGAGGTACAAGGTGACCTTGACCGTCGACTCCTTGTCGTTCGCGGCTTTCCGTCCTTCTTCCTCCACATCCTTGCGCTTCCAGAAGAGTTTGCATGGTCCCAAGTTGATCGTCGAGCCGTCATTGAGGTTCAGGACGGATGACCTGTACTCCGCTCCTTGTAGTTTCAATCCTTTTGAATTTTCATTTTTTTAATAAGTTTCCAGAAAAGATAAGTTGGGTGGCGAGAGGGATGATCATACATGTTAGCGTTCTCTCATTTCTCTTTCTTTCTTTCTTTCTTTCTTTCTTTCTTTCTTCCTTTCTTTCTTTCTTGTCCTGAACGGCCTGCAATAGGGGAAAAGGAGAATGGAAGCCTGTAGTCGGATCAAATGCTCACCTGTCAGAGAGAAACCATGCTCCTGGGAGGCCTCCCGAATTTCACCTTCACCTCCAACGCTGGGGATGATCAGCTTCAGGGAGAGGTTTTCAAGGCTGATTCCAGTCTTGTGAGCCACCGCCTGCCTGGTCGCGGTGAGGTAAGCACCAGGTGCGAACAAGAGTCCCAGGTTGACGTTGAACGACTCAAACTTCCCGCCTTCGCCGCTGCTGGTCGTGACTTCCGATAGTTGGAGCAGCCTTAGGGAAAGGTCCGAGATCCAGATGGGAAGGCTCATCGATTTTGGAACGTTGTGCCTCATCCAGCCGCCGGGGATGGTGCCTTTGGGTAGGTCCGCTAGCAAGGATCTGTTGTGGTTCGTCTGTCTTGCCTTGCCGTCGCAGACGGCCACGACTTCCTCTAGGTCGGATCTCACTTGTCTCAGCAGGGCCAGGCCCGTCCTGTGCTCCCTCGCCCAGAACCGATACAGAGGGTCTGTGACGCTGTTGGAATCCCCAGACAAGGAAGGAAGGCCTTTTGGTAAAGATCTCAACCAATCCTGACAGTTCTGCTTTAGTGTCTTCATCCACTGAGGTTGAATGCCTGCGCCTGCTCTGGATGCCACAGCGGAAGACTCTTGTTCACTGTCCGCCTTGGACGTGGCTTCGACTCCGACAGTTTCATCGTCCTCGTCGTCTGCCAGCTGCTTCATCTTGACCAGCTTGTTAAGCAGCGCGGCTCCTTGAGCTATGGCGATCACTTTCTCCGCACTAGGGGGCAACGCCAGCCACTGAGGAGGTTGTTTCTCTGGTAGATTCTTGACCCAGTCCACGAAAGTCTCCATCTTGGTGCCTTCTGGAGCCACCAGGGGGCTTTCGTCGCTCTGAACAAGCCGGAATCCGACGTCGTACGCCTTCGGTGTGAAAAGATCATCGACGAAAGAGTCCAGCAGCAACTGATCAGGAGCATTGTCGATCTTTCCTCCGTAAACGCTCTGCTTCAGCAAGGAACGGATCGCATCCCAGGGAATCGCCTCCGGATCAATGTTCGACTTGCCCTTGGCGGCCCTGGTCACCCAAGCCTCTATCGTGTTGAGGGCGGTCTCGGCATCCGAGTCGTTGAACTCGAAAGGTTTGGACCATCCCAAGGGTGTGTACCTCAATCTCTCGGTCAGGGTAGCGTGGAAGAAAGCCAGAAGAAAGAAAAGCCTGGACTGTTCGGCCGGCCCCCTTGACAGCCTGGCCGGAGCAAGCGATCTCAGAGAATCTAGCATGGAGGCGCGGATCCCTGGAGGCGGCTCGTTCATCAAGATCCTCGAAGCCCTCAAGAAGTTGACGGGAATGGATGGCGAAGTTTCGCAGGTTAGGAAAAGACGGAAGTTCTTGTTCGGCTTCAAAGAGTGCATCTTCTTCTCAAGCTGCGAAAGCCATGAAGGGGCAAGATGGACGTTCTTGAGGAGCACCCAGTTACCAGTCCTGGCTGCGGCCGTGATGGCGTGATCTGCCAGGGCAAACCCTTCCTGGGAGCCCATGGCGACGGGGGTGCACCTAGCCCCGACCAGTTTGACAAGGTTGTCGACGCGGTAGCTTGCGTCGTAGCCAGGTACAGAGCAAAGAGCGATCGGGGTAGAGGCGTCCACCTCGTCTTCGACAATCTCGCCCAGGTTATAACCGGGATCCGCAAGAACGTCTTGGCCAAAGATGGATGAAGTAAAGAGGGCCATGGCTTGAATCATCCGGTCGGGTCTAAGGCATTTGATCACAAGCATGCACCGGACGAGATCGGTGAGCTTTCCGCAGTCGCCCCAGAACTTTGGCACAACCGTCTCGGGATTGCTGGATGTCAGGAAGGCCGACCATTCCGGAGCATGAGTCTCCATGTGCTCTTCGATCGACCTGAATGAGGCCAGCCTCTTGAACGCCTGGACCTTGGCGAGCTGTTCTGCATCCAAGAGGGCATCCACATTGCCATCACCTCCACCAGCCCTTGCACTCTTTAATGCCAAGCCTCCGAGAGCAACATTACCCCCTTCTAGTAAGAACTCATATTCTTCACCATCCAAGGCCTCGGCTTCCCCGCCCTCTCTAGCCTTGATCTGAGCCAGCAGCACCGCAAGCATGATGTGATCATGGTGAGCCAGCGCTTTGCTCGTCCTTTTGAAGACGACAAGGAATAGGTCTCTCGTAAGGATCTCAAGTCTCTGCTTCGGGTTAGTGACCCCCTCGAGATTTGGATTCCTGCGAAGGATGTAGTCGAAAATGTCGAGGAAGAAACGAAGTGAGAATTGGTAGAAGTGGGAAATCAAATGAAGCTGATCGAGCACGAAAAAGACAGAACTGCAAGCCTTCGCCAGAGTCAAGTACTCTGCCGTCACTTGTTCCACCTCCTGCATGATTGCGTCTGTCTCTTCGACCTTCGAAGTGACCTCGGCTGCTTCCCTCTTGAGCGTCTCTAGCGTGTCGATGACCTTATCATCATCAAGAATGTTCCCTTTCGACTCGTTCAAGGCAGTCAGAAGCGACCTTTCCAGGTGCCTCAGCCTGAGTCGGAACTCGCCCTGCAGTTTCATGAGGTCGGTCCTCTTTTTGTCGGTATCCGGCCTTTCGACCTTGAGCACCTGGTCGAGTGATTGAGACTGCAGACTTCCCCTCGTCATCGTAAAGTTGACAAAGGTAACTCTACTGCAAATGTCGGGAGAAAAGTCCACCGAAGGGTCGCGAGTCGAGAGGAACATGTTGAAGGATGGCGAAAAGTCGATTTCCTGGCTTCCCAGTCGGATCAGAACCCTACCTCCGGTCCTCCTGAGTTCCTTGTTAAGGACTGGGTTGAGGATCGGATCGAGGTGCTCAACGTCCTGAATGATGAGCGGGTTGCCGAATCGGAGAGCTGACTCGAGTGCTTTGAGAAATGCCTCGTCCAGGAAGCTAGTCACAGTCAGCTTCTGTACCTTGTACTCGTTCAGCAGAAAATCCATGGCTTGACCGGAGGGGTCAATGATCAGCGGGTACCTGTTCCACCTCTTGAGCATGATGGCATTTTCCGTGCAAAGAGTGTCGGCGGGTAAAGACTTTGACTGCCATTCGATGCGGTCGTCGGCAGTGGAGAGGTAGTCCGAGAAGGAGAGCTCGGGCTTGAACTTGATCCCAGCCTCACTTAGGTGGTTCGACCAGAACTGCCACATGGATTCTCGATACTGCTGGTCGAAGAATCCCGCATAGGCAAGGAATGCGGCGGAGAGAAGGGCGTCGCCAACGATCGTGCTCATTTGGTCGTCAAAAGTTCTGCTTCCAGACTCCCACCTCTCTTTTTCGGAGGAAAGGCTCTGGAGAAGTTGCATACTTCTCGACACTCTAGTCTGGACTCTCTCCATCTCACCCTTGATCGCCTGGGTCTCGCTGATCAACGCGGCGTACTCCTCCTTGTACCTGGCGATGCTGCCCTCAAGCTCTGCAATCATATTGACGATCTCGGCCGCTTGATTCTTGGTCGCTTCCGCTTGCATCTCCAAGGAGTCGACCTCGTCCCTCAGTGGACCGACGCGGTCGAGAATCTCGGAGAAGCTGACCTGGGCGATCACCCACTTGGCCAAGGGTCCGCAGGCTTTGGACGCTCGGTTGATCGTATCAAAGTTGTACTCTGGCTTGCTCAGGTAGTCCTTGAACATCTTCTCCCTGAGCTGCTTGGTCATCTGCCTCTCCGTGTCAAAGTTGACGATCGAGGCGATGAAGTCATCCCTCCTGATGATGCCCTGCACGGCCTTCCAGCTGTCGATCTTGTGGCCAAGGATGATGCAGACAGATTCCATGGCGTTCTTGACGGGAGCTGGAGGGTTGCTCATGGATCTGACCTCGGTCAGCTGCTGCTTTTTGATGTTGGAGACAGAGGCCTGCGCCTCGAGGACGGCCGGCTCAGCTGCCGCCAGGTCGCCCATGACCACTTCCCTTCGCTCACTGATCTCCTTCTCCTGGTGAGACAAAGCGGCCTGGATCTCGATGGAGGCTGCTCTCTTTTGCTCGGCCTCCTGCTGATCCTTGACCATGCTCTGGAGCTTGTCATTCGCTTCCGCGTTCTTGGCTTCCAGCTGGGTTCTCTTGATGGCGAGGCTCTTCTGGAGCTCTTCCACCTGATCGACAGTGGCTTTGAGTTTGTCGAGACCGACGAGGAGGAAGCGTTGCTGATCCTCAAGCTCGTCCCGTTTTTGGTTTGAGACGCTGACATAGTACTCGATGAAGGCGAGGAAATGCCTGGGGGATTGATGAAACCTCCGGCCTTGCCTCCTCCTCAACCTCTCGGCGAAATGATAAACGGAAAAGTGAAGGAAGACGAGCGCCTCGATGACCAGCTCCCTATTCTGACCTAGGTCGAGGGTAGCAGTGAGCTCATCTGCGACAGTCCTGCAGGCAGCAGGCGACCAGTCACCAGGAGCTTTCCTGGAGCCATCCACCTGGATGCTCTGCATGGCTCTGGTTGAAGGTTGGTGGAGACTCGAGCGAACCAGGGTTGGCTGGCAGTCTGCACGACGCCTTGGGCGATGAGAGCAACCTAATTAGGTCCCAACTCCAAGATGGGGCGAGCAAGCTCGGTCGCGATACCAGCTGGCAGCTCTGTCGATTTGACGTGACGTGCTGAGGTGTGTTGAGCTGTACAGTACACAGAATGTTCGCACCGAGTCGGCTGTATGCGCGAAGCTTGCTTGGATGGAGTGGATCGACTTCAACCCTTTCGACCCATGCGAAAAACCAGAGCTGTTGGGTATGTATGCAGGGAGTTGGTGGTTCTACGACAGGGAGGGAGTCGATGGTTCAGTTCAAGGGGTTGAGGTCGAGATCGAAAAAAGATTGCGAGAGACTCTGCGACGACTCCAGGCAAGGTTCAGACATGCAAACCTGAGCTTGCCAGTCAAGTTGAGCAAGTGAGTGAGGATTCGTTTCGAGTTGATTTCGTCCATGCTCGCCCCTCCCCTCAATTCTGTCTCAACCAACACACGCGTTATAGACTCAGACTGTGACCGTTGGACTGTGAAAATGGGGGGGTTGGTTGGTTGGGTTTCACTGTCACGTAGGGGGGGGAGAGAGAAAGAGGAGAGGAGAGGGCCCGTGAGCTAATCGGAGAAGAGAACAACAGAGCAAACACGGAGGGGCGAAGCTTCAGGCAGGTTCACGCTTTAGACTGTTGCTCTCCTCTCTCCCTTTACCTTGATTTTCCTTCCTCTTGTTCTTTTGTAATCATGAATTTCGAATCTTGCTTCTTCAGAACTTGGGCCATCCTTTGCTCCGTCTTGCCACTTCCCACCACATCCAAAACAACACTTTTTTTTTCATCGGGGAAGTACGCGCTTGCCCGATCGATTGGTGAGTTGGCAATCGACTCCCTCTCAACCAACAACGTCCCGATCGAGCTGCGGTTGGATCTTGCTTGAAGCCAGCCAGATCGCGAATCTTCATTAGGAATTCGAAAAGGTCGAAAAAAACAATAAGATCTTGAAGAGGGAGAGCCCTCATCTTGAAAGGAGCTGTAGAATACGGGAGAAGAAATGGGAAAGCGAAACCTCTTCTTTGGTGTTGGAGCAGCCACCATTCACGAATACCATTAAAAGGATTTGCAGAATTGGAATAACAATTCCCTCACCCGAACTGATTCGATTTCTTCCTACGGCGCCAGTCTCTCTGCAGGGATCGTCGTCGTCGTCGTTGTCCGTTCCACCAAAGGCAAGGGAGGGTCGAGGAAGTGTGAAGAGTAGAGTGTGTTGTGCATGTCCAAGGCCCTTTCGACTGAAACCGAGACTTCTCCCTTCACGTTTCCTGACATCTCTCCCATCGTCCCATCCTTGACACCGCCTCACTCACGTCCCCCTCTTACGCTTCTGCACGTTTTCCCATCCTTTCCATCCTTTCCTTTCTTTCGCCCTCACTTTCCAACCCTTCCTCACCCCCCCACAGGGTTTCGCTTACCTTTTTTTTCTTGTTTCACTCTTTTCTTCTTCGTTTTCACTTCTCGACGAACTCCTCTTTCGGACAACCAGTCACCTTTCGACGAGGCTAGAAGGATCGAAAGCTGAACAAGGCGCAAGAAGAGAAGAAAAGGAAGAAAAATACCCTTCAGGTCCTCTCTCCTCTCACCTTCTCTACCGACATCAAAGCACCCTTCGACAGAGTCGATCACTTTGGACTCGTTCGGACTTTGACTCGTCAGCTGCTTCTCCCTTTCACTAGAGTTGAGAAGTCGCTCCCATCAACCTTGGCCGCCAACCGTCGGTCCTTGAAAAGGTTCCTTCCCTTCCCTCAGAAGCGAACCACCAAGAGGGTGGAGAACAGCAACGCGCGCCCCTCTTGTAGAAGAAGGGAAACACGAGGCTTTGAAAGAGGAGGTCACTCTTTCTCCCTAAAAAGTCACAGTCACATTCACTGTCACAGTCACCGTCAAAACCAGAAAAAGCTTGACCACCGCCTGCTCGCAAGCTCTGGTACCTTGTTCCCACTTTAGACCGACCTCAACGGGACTCCGCCGATCTTGAAACGAAACCGAGTAGTGAAACCCCAAGATGGCCAACCCATCCCAGCCAGAGCCAAGTGATAGTGCCACTACCCAGTGGGCTTGTGAGTACTGGGAGTGGATCCTTTTGGGGTGGGGAGGGGGGGTCATCTGCCCCAGGGTCTTTCGCGCGTGCTGTCTCTTCCTCCTCTTCCTCTCTCTCTCTCTCCCTCTCTGCTCTCCTCCCCTTGTCTCCCGTGACCTTTCTCTGGCTTTTCTCAGCGCTTACTCTGACTTCTTTCCACTGCCTCCTCTTGCCACCCGCCGTCTTGCTCACGAAGATCGAGCGCAAAAGTCGATAGGGCTCAACACGGGCTCACCCACGTACACCTCGGTCAGCGGCTTTGACGAGGTCCAAGGCACCACCAGGATCTTCCAGTACAGCCCAGATGGAAGCACCTTTGCCGCTGCCATGGAAAACTTGTAAGTGGTTTGTTAAAGGCTCCCAACAAGCTTGACCTGATACGCCACCGATTGTGGAACCTCTGGAATCCAAAACTCATCACGCTCCTCACTTTCTCTTTTTTCTCCTCTCTCTCTGGTACAGCGTTCGATTGGTGGACACCCGCGAAGCTTCTACGTCGTCCGTCAAGAACGACCTTCCAGCGCCCAAGGTGGTCGATCTCCAGTTTTCACCCAAGGGAAACTACCTCTCGACCTGGGAGAGGCCCATCAAGCTTGAGGATGGCACCAACTCTAGGAACCTCAAGATTTGGGACACCCAGACGGGAACCGAAATCGCAAGCTTCGAGAGAAAGTCTCAGGAGGGATGGTGAGTCTTTCGTGAATGCCCGGCGAGCAGACAAAGCTGAAAGAGATCGAGCGGGTGAGCAGGCATGGCGTTAACCGAGATGCGCTTTGATCCCTGTCTCGCCTCCGAACCTCTCTACATTCTCGCTTCCGCTTGTTTCCCCCTTGCACAGCTTTTTCCAATTCAGCTCGAACGAACTCTACTGTGTCCGTCAAGTCAGCACCGAGCTCCAGGTCTACGATCCAAAGGACATCACGGGCAAGGGTGTCATCGGAAGACTGAGGCTGGAGGGAATGACCAGCTTCGAGGTCGGTCCCGGTGACAAGCCATCGGTCGCCGTCTTTTGCGGAGAGAAGAAGGGAGCCCCGGCTTCGGTTCGTATCTACCCTCTCGCTTCTCTGCTCTCCTCGACAGACGGCTCGCCGGCGCCAGTCTCGCAAAAGACGTTCTTCAAAGCCGACAAGATCCAGATGAAGTGGAACAAGGCCGGAAGCGGGCTGCTGTTCATGACCTCGACCGATCATGACAAGACCGGAAAGTCGTACTACGGAGAGACCAACCTCTACATGATGTCCTCCCGGGGCGACTTTGACTGCAGGGTCGGCCTCGACAAGGAGGGTCCCATTCACGACTTCGAGTGGAACCCCAACTCGAAGGAGTTCATCGTCGTCTACGGATACATGCCGGCCAAGGCCGTTCTCTTCTCTTACCGAGTCAACGTCATCGCCGAGCTCGGCACGCAGCCAAGGAACTTTGTCGCCTTCAACCCTCAAGGAAGGCTCTTCTGCATCGCCGGTTTCGGCAACCTCTCCGGCACCGTCGACATCTGGGACAGGGAGAACCTCTCCAAGGGCAAGGTCTACTCGATGGACGCTTCCAACTCCTCCGTCTGCCAATGGTCGCCTGACGGTCACTTCATCTTGACAGGCACCTTGAGCCCGAGGTTGCGGGTCGAGAACGGAGTCAAGATCTGGCACTGCACCGGAGAGCTCATCCACGTCGACATGATCGACGAACTCTACCAAGCCGGTTGGAGGCCTTCGCTCAACGCTGGCCTTTCCACCTTCCCTTCGGTCATCCCAAAGGCTCCGAGCCCGTCACCCGCAGCCGCTGCCTACCTTGCCACCAAGGCGGCCAACAAGAAGCCGGCGGGAGCCTACAGGCCGCCCGGAGCCAGGGGTCAGAACACCCCGGACATCTTCAAGAGGGTCGACGAGGGCGGCTCGGCCGATTCCACGCCCAACCTGTCCAGGCAAGGATCCCATCAAAAGATCCCAGGCTCAGGCGGCGGTGGCGGAAGCGGTGGAGGATCAGGAGGCTCCAACGGCGCCTACGTGGCACCTGGAAGCGGTAACAGAGGCAAGCGGTCCGTGCCAGGTGCTCCAACGAGCGGATCGGGAAACAGGGGCTCCTCCAACCAAGGCCAGGGTGGCGGCGGCGGCAACAACAAGAAGAAAGGAGGCAGACAATCCAACACGGCCAATCACAGCAACAACGGCTCGCCTAGCGTCGCCCAGCAGGAAGAGGCCGCCTCATCCCCCGCCCTGGTAGCGGGACCTGCCGACGTAGGGGGAACGCCCACGGCTGGAGGGATCGAGAAGAAGGTCCGAAACCTCAACAAGAAGCTCAAAGCGATCGAGGAACTCAAGATGAGGCAGGCCAAGGGAGAAAAGTTGGAAATGACCCAACTGCTGAAGATCAAGAGCGAGAACGAGATCAGAGCCGAGTTGGCTGAGATCGAGTGATATCTCCAGGAACTTTTCGGAACATGTCGCTTTCCCCTCCCCCCTTCCCTTTCTCCTCCACTTTCCCTCGATTCCCCCCATGGGTTGAAGATGTGTTAAGGGAGAGATTCTCATGTACATCCCCCCCCCCAAACCCCCACAAAAAGAAAAAGAAAAGAAGGGAGAAGTTGGAAAGGGATGGAGAAAATCCTTACCCTTTCCCTACCTTCCCTTCCTCTCAACCCACCTACCAACGACGACGTTCCCCCTTTCTCTCTTCGTCCTTGAGATGTGAAAAGGAACGCAAGTTGCATTCCCGATGAAGGCTGATCACTTCCGTGGAGGAAAGAAAAGAAAGAGAAAAGAAAAGATGGTACGGATCGGTTACCTCGAAGTGGGGGGGAGGAAAAAGGGGGGGGTGAGGGGATCTCAGATCAACTCGACTTGGCTTGTTTTCACCATTCCCCTTCTCGCGATGAACTCGGCCCCTACGTAAGCGGAACTCATTCGCGAGGGAGGGAGGGGAGGAGGATCATCTTTGTTTGTTACCTTGTCTACACTTGGCCTTTCGTGTCATGAAAGGTATTTACATGAGGGTGAGCTAGGAAGGAGGGGGAGGGGGGGTTTGACTCGCTTGCTTTGAAAGTGACCAACCCCCTTCCCACCTCTGGTTCGACTAAACGACGATCTCCTCCCACCCTTTCCTTCTGAACCCGTTCCTCGAGTGGTTGAGGGTGGAAGGGTAGGTTTCGTGATCCTTGAATCCCAAGAGGCCAGACTTGCCTTCGAACCAGACCCTCTCGAACCACCTTCTCCCCTCGTGGAGGGTGAAGCTGATCCCGGAGATGACGACGATGCTCGAGAGGTCTCCGAGGGAGAGCGAGGTGGTCTGGAAGATTCCCTGAAGAAGAGGTAGGTAGATGAGGCAGAGTTGGGTGATCAGAGAGATGCTGAGCGTGATGGTCAGCATCCTGTTTCCGTTCAGGGGCGTAGTCAGTCCCCTGTTCTGTAGGGCCGACGTCAGGTCCAGGAAGACAAAGGTCGTGAACGTCTATTCCATCCGGTTTTCCAAAACGTCCCCAGATCAAGGTGGGATGGAACAGGGAAAAGAAAGTCGAACTTCGGTCAGCCTTCCAAAGCTTTAGAGGAGAAGGGTCGTCGGTCGAAGAGGCGAGAGCGCAGAAAAGAAGGATGGAGGGAAGAAGAGCTTTCTCCGCGCTACACGGATCCTTACCATTGTGCTGTCCCTCTGGTCGACCACCATCCCATTGGCGGCCTCGGTCGAGTAGCCATCGCCCGGAATCAATCCGTCGGCACTCTTGAGGCCCGTGACGTAGACCCACAGCGTGCCAATGACGATGACGCTGGCACTGAAGGCGATCCTGTAGAGCAGCCTCCGGTTGAGGACTGGCGCATTCTTCGGTCTCGGAGGTTTGCTCATCACGCTTCTGTCCACCGGGTCGACGCCCAACGACTGGGAAGGCGGCCCGTCCATGAGGATGTTGATAAACAGGATCTGCATCGCGTTCAGCGGCAGCGAGAGCCTGAAGGCCGTACTGAGTGTGATGAGGGTCAGAGCGGCTACAGCCGTCGAGAGCTGGAACGACAAGAAGTTTTGAATGTTGAAGAAGATCCCTTTGCCTGAATAGGGTTCCAAGTGACCCGCCGCCAAGGGGATGATGAGCGGAAAGGGAGAAGCATTCAGTTTGGTTTGAAGTGTGTGGACCTTCAACCCCACCACATTTACTCGAGATGTACACACGGATACTCACCCTCTTCGACAGCTGGCAGAATGGTGGCAAAGTTGTCGTCGACAAGGATGACGTCGGCAGCCTCCTTTGCGACGTCGGTCCCTCCTTTGCCCATGGAGATGCCGATGTCGGCCATTTTCAGAGCTGGAGCATCGTTCACGCCATCTCCGGTCATGGCTACGATCTCACCGTTGGCCTGGAAGGCAGAAATGATGATCATCTTGTGCCTAGGGGTGACCCTAGCAAAGACCGAGACGTTCCGGATTCTTTCCTGCAGTTGCCTCTCCGAGAGGGTATCCAGCTGCTTTCCCGTCATGACAGCCGTCGAGGAGGCTGAGGCTGTGATACCAAGTTGCTTTGCCATCGCCATGGCCGTCGTCTCTGCATCTCCAGTGATCATGACGACCTGCACACCACCTTCGGCCAGTGAGCTGATCGCTTCTTTGACCCCGGGCCGAGGTGGATCCTGCATGGCTTGAAGGCCGCAGAAGATCATGGATCCCGCCTCTGACGAGCCTGCCGGCCCTGTCGCTGTGGCGAGGACCCTCAGCCCTTCCGAAGACATGCTGACTGCAGCTGCGGAAATCTCCTTTCTCAATGTCGCATCGAGGTTGATCGTCTTACCCTCGGGCCCATAGGCCGTAGTGCACTTTTCTAGCACCACCTCGTAGGCGCCCTTAAGGTACGTCGTCTCGGTGGCCGGAACGGCTGTAGAAAGGGTTCCATTGACGCTCATGAACTTTGTCTCGGAATCAAAGGGAACCTCGGACGACCTTTTGAAATAAGGCCGCTTATCTTCAAGACCAAAGAGCCGAAGCACATTGACCATGGCCACGTCCGTAGCTTGCCCGACATTCTTGCCAGTCTCATCCCTGTGAGAGTTGTTGCAAATGTTTCCGGTCAGCACCGACTTGGCCAAAGCCCTGCTTTGGGTGTGCGGGACGCTCTTGGACAGGTCGAGAATCCCATCCTCGGCAGTGAATACTTTCACGACCGTCATTTCGTTCGAGGTGAGCGTTCCTGTCTTGTCCGAGCAAATGACCGAGACGGAACCTAGCGTCTCGACCGAAGGCAGCTTCTTGACGATGGCCTTCCGATTCGACATCCTTAGCACACCTAGAGCCAGGGTGACGGTAACGACAATGGGAAGGCCTTCCGGGATGGCGGCAACGGCAAGGGAGACTGAAGAAGAAGAAGAACAGCAAGGAAGACATTGGGTAAGCACGGAGCATGTGATACTGCCTCTTCAAGATAACTATCTTGATCGCCTCACCTCCAATCGTGAACATTTCGAGCCAGTGCCTGTGCTGGGCGATACCCATGAAGCAGATCACGGCTATGATGACGAAGCTGATTATGGATAGCCTTTTGGCCAACTCGTCCATACTCAGCTGTAGTGGGGTCCTCCTCTCTGAGACCTCGTCCACCATGGAAAAGATCATTCCGAACTCGGTCTTCTGTCCGGTTGCGATAACGACCCCTCGTCCATGGCCAGACTTGACCAGCGTCCCCATGAATGCGACATTTTCACGCTCGTTGATTGAAGTCAAGTTGGATGACTCGGCGCCAAAAGATCCGTGCTCATGAGTGTTGTGGCTGGAATCGTGCTCCGGAATCGTCTCCGAATGCTTCCTCCTGGGCTTGATCTCTCCGGTCAGAGTGCTCTCGTCGATCTCGAGGGAGACGGCTTGACAGATCCTCAAATCGGCGGGAATCCGATCGCCGGTGGAGAATGTGACAACATCCCCTGGTACTAGTTCATTGGCCAAGACTGTCGATGTGACGCCGTCCCTCACCAGGTGGCAGTAATGAGGAACCAGCTTGTTCAGAGCTTCGAGGCTCTTTTCCGACTTTTGCTCCTGGTAAAAACCCACTGGGCAGATTGGAAGGTTTGGAATCGTTTCAGGTTCGCTGAGCGCTCACTCGGTCTCGCACGGATCTGACCCCCGGAGCAGGGCTTCCTTCTGGGCATTATAAGGGCGAGACTCACCACTGATAACAATGACAATCGCCACAGTAATTGAGACCGCATCGTCGATCTGACCGATCAGGAGGCTGACGCCAGCGCTACCGAGGAGCAAGAGGATCAAGGGCTCCTGGAACTGCCCCAAGAACTTCCTCCAAGGCTCTTCACCGCCCTTTACCGCGAACTCATTGTAGCCTCCGGCTTCTGTCCTGGCAGCTGGCACATCCCTGGCGGAGAGACCACTCTCCAGCGAAGGACACCTCAACGCATTCAAGGTCTGGAAGACGGACAGATGCGTGTAGTGACCCGAGGGAGATTGGTGTTGCGTCGATGAAAGAGGAGCATGCCCATTCGCCGGAGGAGGCGGATAGCTCGGTCCAGAAGCGTAAGGGTCATCAGAGGTGGCTACGAGGTCTCAAATGGAAGGAGAGAGGAATCGGATTCAGATCGATAGCAGAGAGCGGTTTGGTCGAGAGGGATCCCGAGGACGAAGGTGGGAAAGAAAAAGGGAGGAAACTCACCCTTCCTCAGAGAGGTGCTGAAAGCGAACTGAGCCTTGCCGGCATCTCGGTTTGGCGAGGAGAAGGAGAAGGTAGGCGGATCGTGGTCGTTGTAAACGTTTGTGGGAAGGCCGAGAGAAGTCGGACCGGCGTCGTCAAGGTTGTAAACGGTGGCCGAGGCATTGGGCGGGGTGGACTCTCCGTTGGGTAAGGGCTTGTACCTGCCAGCCATCTTTGGGCTGGGCATGAGAAAGAGGAAGGGATGGCTCAAAAGGTGGAAAGGCTCCTCGGGTTAGCTTGATAGGGCGATCGATCTAGGTGAAAGAGAAGGTAGAGGATTGGGATTGGGGTCTTGGTGAAGGATCAGGCGAATGGTGATGTGCTCATCGCGAGGCACTGAGGTGGAGAGAGCCAGCTGGGGAGAGGGAGGGAGAGAGGTGTGGAAGGGAAGAGGGAGGAGGGAAGGGGAGGAGAGGAGGGTTCAGACCAACACGACTTTGCACCCTACGGTGTTTTTTCCCTTTCTATTTTTATTTCCCTTCTTTCCTGTCGGTCAGAGAAGCCTTACTCTACTTCTGGGGAGGGAACGCGAGTTTAAAAATAATACGAACCGTGAACGTTTAACGTGGGCGGGCGCGCTCGCTCGGACCTGAGAGACCTTGGGCCAGCGACTGACCCTCGGTTTCAAAGCCTGGCTGGCTCAATCGCAACTCATCTTGGCTTTCCACACAGGGGGCTGGCTTCTGGCATCGGGAAACGAGAATCTGCGAGACGTCAATCACAGCCAGATCATCCGGGCTAGGGCGAGAGAGGTGTCGATAGGAGGTCAAGGAGTGGCCACTGACAGGCTCGATGCGGGACAGAGCGGTCTTGACATACGCATGTCTGGGGAGAGTCGAGTGTGGTGACCTCTTCCCACACGTGGAGGGAAAGCCCAGGCCAGGCCTGTCGTTGGTGTTGGCAGCAGGCAAGGTGGTGTCAGTGATCGGCTCGAGTCGTTTCTTCCTCCCTGGTGTTGACAACTCTGACCTTCACTCGCACCATTCCATCCCTGATATCAACAGGGCCAGGAACGACACCTCAAGGACATTGGGCCATCAGGCATCACCCACCGCATCCCACCCCAACCTGCATCCTTCCCCCCTCTGGAGACAAGATCCTGTTCCATGCTGGAATCATCTCAACACGATCGTAGCCGCGGTGAGTCTACTAGGCGAAGGATCGAAGGAGTGGGTCGTCTGACGCTTGGCTAGGGATTCGAACTAGAGAGAGGGAGGGAGGGAAGGGGGTTGACAAAAAACCGCGCCATGGTCCTCCTGCCTTGACTACTTTGTGGGCTCCTTCCCTTCTCTCTACCTGCGGCACTCGTCTTTTCCACAGGGTCATGGCAACCTCCATCTTTCGGTACCGAGGGTAGGGTGGAGGGTTGGTGTGAAAGGAATCCAGCCATTCGCCATTCGGCAATCTGATCCAACTTGGGAGAGAGAGGTTGGATTCTCGACAAGCAACATTTTCATTGGCGCTCAGAATGGCCTTCTTCGTGCTTGCCTCACACTGCCACCCACGCACTATGGGATGGGAGAGGGAGGAGGGAGGGAAGAGAGACGGAGAGACAGACACAGAGAGAGAGCCCATGCAACATCCAGGGGTCAGCCGTAAAGAGTGTCCGCGAATCATGTCTGATTTTCTATCATCACTTTCCTGCTCTTTCCCTTTTGGCTCGGGGCTGTGCCTGGATCCTCCTGCGTCGCACTCCATGCAGCTGGATCATGAGACGATGACTTGGCTCGTGCGTCACCATGCTTTTCACCCTTCTTACTTGCGCTGCGCGGGAAGGAATCGCTTAGGAGGCTATGCAGTAGCTAATTCCACCTACTCTGTTCCATTTCGCTCTCTGTCTGCCCATGCATCTCTGCCCTCCCATCCCTCTGCCTTCCATCAACCCCCCTCCGCCCTTCCCCCACCCTCATCCGTGATCACACAGAGACCACCTGCCTCATTCTAATGTGTCGCTCGGATACGGGATGGGATGGGATGGGATGGGATGGTGTGACGCTGTGCTGTGCAGTCTGCCATTCTTGGATGATCTGTAGCCGATCGTAGAAAGTGGCCTATGGCCCTAGATGCTCAGTCCAAGTGCGTCTGTCTGAACGTTTGGCAGACTCGGAAAGGTACCCTCAGTCTGTCTCACAGATTCACTTGCCTGACCCCCATGCCTGCCAGCCCATAAAAGGCCTGGTTCTCCGCCTAGGCTGCTCACCCGCTAGCGCGCGGAATCCCCACCACACCATCCGACGACCTTCTCCGACTTGGCCATCTTTTCCATCCCTTTAGCCAAGAGCGTCTCGCGTCTTTTCCCCCTCCCCCTTTCCCCTCTTCTCCCTCATCTTCTTTTAAGCTAGTTCACTTTGCTATAACTCGCTATCCGGACCCTAAAAGAGGCAAGCCTAACTCGAAACAGCTCCAACCCTTTTGACCTCGTCCACCGAGACTTTCCTCCTTCCCTCCCTCTCTACCTCTCCTTCTCTTCACAGGACAAGGCGGAGGATGGGTTTCAACAAAAAGCTCGTCATCGCCGGCCTCGCGCTCGGCGTATCGGCCTACATGCTCTACAAGATGTCGAAGAAGAAGGAGCAGCAGAGGCTCGAGCAAAACACCAACCCCTACGGCCAATCCAACCACACCCAGCAGCAGCAACATCCTCAGGCTCACTCCACCTCGCACGACTACGGAAAGTACGCTGCCGGCGCCTTGGGGGTCGGTGCTCTGGCTGGCGCAGCAGGATACGCAATCCATCATCACAACTCGAACCAGCAACAGCAGCAGCTCGCTTCCCCTGCCCCCTCGGGAGCCGATCTCCCCTGGTCGGCGCTCAGGGACTGGAAACACATTGCCGGTCTCTTGTCCTCCTGCGTCATCGACCAACACCTCTACCCCTTCTACACTTTCCAGCAGATCGTTCAGATTTCGCATCAGATCGCCGATTCTGGGGTCCTTGAGAGAGTGGCCGAGGCATGGCAACTCCCACCCTTCTTGGCACAAGACCTCGTGAAGCTCGCCCTCTTTGATGTCATGTTCCTGCTTGACGACTCGGCCAGCATGAGGAGCGAGGGTACTCTTAGGAGGGACGGTTTGGCTGGCATCCTCAAGAGGTCGGCCGACGCAGCCGGCAGGCTCGATCCGGATGGGATGGAGGTCGCCTGGATGAATTCGAGGGAGCAGATGCGGGTCCACACCGCCGAGGAAGCACAAAGGCTGACGTCCGCTTGCAAGTACGATGGAGGGATGACGCCCATGGGGACCGCGCTCGAAGACAAGATCCTCCAACCTCACGTCCTCAGCAAGGTCGATCGCGGAACACTTCAGAAGCCGGCACTCATCATTGTCATCACTGATGGAAGGCCCACGGGGAGCTGCGAAAGGGGAGACAAGATTGTCAAGGTTCTCAAGGACGCCAAGAAAAAGCTGGACAAATCGAGGTATGGCGAAGATGCCATCAGCTTCCAGATCGCGGCCGTCGGCAACGACAAGGAGGCCCAAGACTGGCTCGACTCGATCGATAGCAACAAGGACGTGGGCGACTTGGTCGACGTCTGCTCCGACATCCGGCAAGAGGCAAAGCAAGTCAAGAGGGCCACCCAGATCGACCTGACCGAAGAGCTCTACTGCCTCAAAATCCTGCTTGGAGGTATCGATACAAGCTATGATGCTTCGGATGAGCCTGTGGACAGCTCAAGCAAGTGGGGAAGGCGAAAGAAGGAGGCCGACAAGAAGGCATCGAGATGGGCCAGGGAAGCCGACGCCTTCAAGAGGGAGAAGGACAAAGTGCTCGGGCACAACGCCGGTCCGGCCAGCAGCATGGTGGGGGCCTATCAGAACCCAGGACAGTACGGTACCCCTGCGTCGCAGCAGAGCTACCCTTACGGAGCCCCTCCTCCTCCTACACAGCAATACCAGAATCAGTATCCACAACAGCCCGGATCGGCGCCCGCTCCAGGGGCTGGTTATGGAGGAGCTGCTGCCGGTGGTTACCCAGCTCCGCAGGCTCCCCAGCAGGGCTACGGCCAGCCTTCTCCTTATCCGCCGCCTCAAGCGCAAGGGCAAGGCTACCCTGCGCAGGGCCAGGGTTACCCACCCCCACAGAACCAGGGCTACCCACCTCCCCAGGGCTACCAGGCCGGTTACCCTCCGCCTCAGAACCAGGGCTATCCGCCATACGGGGGGTCGGCACCTCCGCCCCAGAACCAAAGCTATCCGCCATACGGAGGGTCGGCACCTCCGCCCTACTCAAACTTCCCAGGCTCTACCCCGGGGTCTCACGCTAGGGACCTCTCGAGCGGCTCCGCTGGAGGTGGGCCTGCCCCTTCAGGCGGCGACGTTGGCTCCGGAGGGTTCGCTGGAGGTTTCGCCATGCCCACTGCCAACCCAACGGGAGATGCCAAGGGACAGCAACAACCATACCCGCCGCCGCCCAACATGCCACCAGGTCAAGCTCAAGGCTTCCCGCAAGGACCGTCCTTCCCCGGAGCCAACCCCTCGGGCGGCTGGTGATACGATGCATCCAATCAAACAAATGGATCCGATCCGGTCTCGGGTCTTCCCTCTTCCTAGACAAGCTGTTGCTCGTAGCTAAATTTTCCTTGACTTACCATGCTCGTACCCCCACTTACCCCTGTTTTTCGTGACCGCAAGTCCCCGATCTTGGCTTGCATGTAACAACATCAAGCACCTGTCCTTCTAATAAATATGTTTCCTTGGGGAAATTGCCCCCCCCCCTCCTCTTTCCGATCGCTTCGAAAGTTGTCTGTCGTAGTTACATACCCCCCCCCCCCCCCCCCGTCGTCGACGAGTCGAACTCGCCATCTTGCGTAGATCAGTGTGATTCACATGGGGCAGTAATTTTACAATGGGGGTGGTTTTAGGACTTCCAAGCCGGTTTGATGAACCGGTTCAAACTTTTGGTTTCCCACACCGTCAGCCCAGGCTTTCTGAAGCCTCCGCCAGTTGCCTGCCTTTACTTTGGACGTTTCCCTTGATCGCTTCGATCTGGGAGAGTTTGGATTTGATTCTGGACTTGATCTCTTCTAGTTCCCTTTCCATCGACTCCCTCCTCTTGTCCCACTCGTCGTCGGCGTCATCGATCTCGTCATCGACCTTATCCTCCTGTTCGTCCAGGATGTCGTCCTGGAAAGGTAGGAGTTTGAAGGGGAGGTAGTAGAGAGGGTGATCTTCCTTGCTGGCTTGACTTCTCCTCCAACCTTGCCTTGTCATCGAAGATTGGGATTTGGAAGCATGTGGAGGAGGAAGGACCGATGGGACTTGGGGGGAGAGGGTCTTCCCCTTCTTGAACCTGGCGTAAGATTGGAGTGATTCGCTCGAGGTGAAGAGGAAACTTGCCATCCTCCTCTTCTGAGCTCTCCTGGTCCTGTGTTCGGCTTCGCAGACGGCGATGGTCTCGGCCAATCGTAGTGCGGATGACCTTTCACGGCTGAGTTCTGCCTCCACCTTGGCCACCTCCTCCATCTCCTTGGATTCCTTCCTTAACTTTTCTTGCAATCTCGCCTCGATGTCGGCCCTTCTTTTCGCCTGGTTCGTCGAAGGAGGGGGGAAATTCGGGCGAAAGTTGAGTCCGAAAGTGTGAGCCCAAAGGTTTCGAGTGATTCTCTCTCTCCCTCTCCCTCTCTCCCTCTCTCTTCTCCCCTAGACAAGGGGGTGATGGCAGACCCGTCTTGGGAGGGAGATCGAAAACTCACCGCATCGCCACTCTTCGCCCTCTCGTTCTCCACTTTGAACTTGGAGAGGGTGGAATTGAGCAAACCGAACATCCTTCGTCCCCTCTTCCTGGATTCCTGATCCTCTGGTAAAGGTCTCTTCCTACGATTCTCATCCTCCTCGGTCCTTTGGGTTCTCTTCTCTGAAGTCCTCTCCTCTCCTCTTCTCGAGCCTCCCTCTCTTTCTTGATCCTTTGATCCCCTATCGCTTCTCGGAGGCTGAACATCCTTTTCCTTTCGATTCTCATCGTCACCATGAATTTCCTCCTCGTTGTCTGCCTCCTCAGGATGTTTCTTTCCAGCCTCCACTTCCTCTTCCCTCTCTCCCTCCTTCAAACCATCACCAACCTTCGCCATTTCAGCAACCTCTTCCACATCTTCCTTCGCCTCCTCCCTTTTCGAATCTTCAGCGGAGACCACCACCTCTTCCCTCGTCGCCTCCTTCACGACCTCCCTACCCTCATCCTCTTCAGCACTCGTCCTGGACCACCTCTCAGACTCCCCCCTCTCCCCTCCCGACCTCCTGGACGGATCTCCCCTCTCCTCATCAACCTTTTCTCCCATTCTCTGAACTCTTCTGTTTCCCCCCGCCCTTGATCGTTCGTTTGAAGGCGAAGAAAGACTTTTGTTTTTTCCAATCTTCTTGGGTATAGTCCCCCTTTCTTCTTCGCCTTCCACCCTTGATGAAGCTGTTCCAAGGCGGTGAGAATGTGCTAGCCCGAGGGGAGATCGACAGTGTCCTGGTCGGACTTCCGTTGAGGGGTTGAAGAAAGAGTTGGGTTGAGCGTGGGGTGGCGAGAGGGGATGATGGGTTGGAATCGGAAGGAAGTCGGAAAGTGGACGCTTCCACATGCTTTGTTCAAGATCCACCTCGAAGACAATCTCACGTGATTTCCAGGCTTTCTTCTTGCGGATTCGCTCAAGGTGGGTTGGATCTGAATTCATACGGTAAGGAATATACTCTATACTCTACCCCTCTGTCAAATCACCGAGCATAGCTCAGTTGGAAGAGCGTGGGTTTGTAATGGTTCTCATATCGTCGTACGATTCACCCAATGTCCCTGGTTCGATCCCGGGTGCTCGGAAGCTTCCTTATTTTTTGTTTTTCTTCATCATTTCTTCCCTTTCTCTTTACTTCAAGAAGAGGAGGGGTCTCCACCCTTGCTGCATAAAAACACGCTTGCTAATTGTTTTGTTGGAAAATGACCGAAAGAAGGAAGAAAAGAAAACGTTCTTTGCTAGGAAGAGGCTGTGCATTAGCAGCATGGGTCACGCTATGTGTTCCCAACTTCGTACCGGTTCGAAGCGTCGTGGGACGATGATCAATGGATTGTGAGAAACGATGTTTGCTTTCAGTTCCATTTTCCCATGTTCACCTTTAGCCGTGTCGTATCTCCTCAGAACCACTGCTTGCTTCAGACCATGCTTCTTTTGATGGCTCCATCATTCGTCACCGTCTTCCCAATGATTTCGATCTGGAAACAGGTCGTGATTGGAGGACTACCGCACGAGCTTTCTTGGACACCGACTCGGCGAGATTTGTAGCGGCAAGGTCGGGGCTCGTTCCGGAAACCTCGCGGCTGTGTGATCCCATCCTGAGTTTCGGCCTTGGTAGATGAAGGTGCTTCATGGTGGAGTGCGAGTGTGAGAGTGCGACTGGCTCGACAAGAATTGGTCGTAGGTGGTGATGGGTCGATGTTTTTGTTTTTGTTTTCATTTTATTGTATTTTTGTTCCTTATTTTTTTTGGGATTTGGCGGTTGGATCTTCGCAGGGTGGTGGTGGTGGTGAGGCTGGTCGACGCTCAAACCTCACCTCTCCCTCTCCTCCTTTCCGTCACCGCTCCACTCTCTCGTGTCGGCATATCCTTCCACCAACCCTTACTACCCCTTCGTCGCCTTCCACCCATCCCTTCTCTTCCTTTCAAACCTTTCTGCCTCTACCAAGGCTCTCACCACCAGCAGAGACGACCGACCGAACGTGCAACGCCAAACAAACAACCGGACCTTCGCGCGTCCCAACCTTTTAACGACCAAGGAGCTCCTTCACGACCCATCAACGAGCGCCAAGCACATCTCTCCCCTTCCCCGTCATCCCTGGTCTGAAATCAAATCTCATCTTCCTCAGAGCTCCTTTCCCCCCTTCCCCCCAATCCATAGAACCTTGGACGGTACTGATACTAGGGCTTGGGCACTTTGGGCATCTTCGGGGCTGAAAAGGGGCAAACAAAACAAGCTTGCTTCCGGAAGGTTTTTCTTCGTCATCCGACGAGAATCGACAACCTTCCCCTTCCTTCTCTTTCGTTTCCCCAGTCATGGATGACTTTGATGACTTCATCACCGCCGGGGGACGGTCGGCCCAATCATCGTCTCAAGCCCCTGGAAGCCACAGGCCCATGAATCACCTGGACTCTAGCGGCTACGCCAACAGATCGAATGCATCTACCCACGATCCATTCGCGAGTACAGAATCACTAGGTCTCGGTCCATTCTCCACTCCCAATCCTCGCTCCAACACCGCTGGAGGTCCCTCTCATGTCTTGATCGACGCCGATGACCCTGATCTTATGGGTGACGAACTCGATGACTACACCCCCCATCACGGACGTCCAGGCAATGTATCGCGGTCTTCCGCCTACCCGCCGAGTGTCTACAGCAACAACGACACCACTGTGATGGGACTAGGTGCTCCAAGGGCTCCCTTCACCGGACAGTACGGAGCGAGCACCGATAGCGGGCTGCCACTCGCCAACCACGGCGCCAATCCGGCCGGTCACTACTCTGAAGGCCCCTTCGCTGATACCTACGCCGCGCGCAGCAGCTTCAAGAGCATCGAGGCCGACGACGATCCCGGTATGTCGATGGACGAGGTGCCGTACAGCGGCACGCCAATGAGGGGAGGGCAGGCGGGCACAAGCAGAAGACCTCCGACCGATAGCCCCTTGGACGGGCTCAAAAGGAGCATCCGCACCCTGAACGACGACGTCAGGTCCATGATGAGAGGAAAGAAGGGCGATGCCAGGCTCGAGGGTGAGAGAATAGTCAGGCTGAACGACCCCGTGACCAATGACAAGTCCAAGTTCTCCGACAACTACATCAGCACGAGCAAGTACAATGTCATCACATTCGTACCCAAGTTCCTCGTAGGTGAGTCCTCGAGCCATCCCTTCCCTTCGACGAAACTCGTTCGTCTTTGTTCCGTCACGTCTGACTCCAACCCTGTCCTCTTGACCCCTTCCCCTTGGTCTCAACCGCAGAGCAATTCTCCAAGTACGCCAATGTCTTCTTCCTCTTCACAGCCTGCATCCAACAGATCCCGAACGTGTCTCCGACAAACAGGTGGACGACGATCGTACCTCTAGGCCTCGTCCTTTTGGCGAGTGCCTTCAAAGAGGTGAAGGAGGACATCAAGCGTCACCAATCCGACTCTGAGCTAAACGCCAGGTTGGCTCAGGTCCTCGACCCGGGCTCGGGCACCTTTGAGGATCGTAGATGGCGCCACATCCGGGTCGGCGACATCGTCAGGGTGGAGAACAACGAATTCTTCCCCGCCGACCTGGTACTCCTCAGTTCGTCAGAGCCAGAGGGACTCTGCTACGTCGAGACGGCCAACCTTGACGGGGAGACGAATCTAAAGATCAAGCAGGCCTCTCCCGACACTTCCAAGCTGACCACCCCGACGGGTGCCTCGGCTCTTCGCGGCCAGCTCGTCTCGGAGCAACCGAACAACAGCCTTTACACATTCGACGCCACGCTCCACATCCAGCTGAGCTCGACACCAGGGTTCAGCGGCACGCCGATGAAAAAGTCCCCGCTGGCTCCAGAGCAGCTCCTCCTCCGCGGTGCGCAATTACGCAACACCCCTTGGGTGTACGGCCTGGTCGTCTTCACCGGCCACGAGACCAAACTGATGCGCAACGCCACGGCGGCGCCGATCAAGCGGACCGCTGTCGAAAGGCAGGTCAACGTTCAGATCCTGCTCCTGTTCATCCTACTCCTAGCCCTCTCCGTGGCCTCCTCGATCGGGAGCATTGTGAGGAACACGGCTTTCGCCAACGAGATGCAGTACCTCCTCCTCGCCGAGGACAGCAAGGGCAGGGCCCGGACCTTTGTCGAGGACATCCTCACCTTTGTCATCGCCTACAACAACCTGATCCCCATCTCGCTGATCGTCACCATGGAGGTCGTCAAGTACCAGCAGGCCATGCTGATCAACTCCGACTTGGACATGTACTACGCTCCGACGGACACTCCCGCCCTTTGCCGGACGTCGAGTCTGGTCGAGGAGCTGGGCCAGATCGATTACATCTTCAGCGACAAGACGGGCACCCTGACCAGGAACGAGATGGAGTTCCGCCAGGCGAGCATCGGAGGCATCTCGTTCACCGATGTGGTCGACGAGAGTAAGCAGGGCACGGGCGAGATCGGTCCAGATGGGAGGGAGATCGGAGGCCAAAGGACGTGGCACGAGCTGAAAGCCATCATGGACGGTTCGATCCCCGACGACGGTAGCAGCGACGTGATCCACGAGTTCCTCACCCTGCTCGCCGTCTGCCACACCGTCATTCCCGAGAGGAAGGGGGACAAGGTCATCTTCCAGGCCTCGAGCCCGGACGAGGCCGCCTTGGTCGCCGGCGCCGAGTCGCTCGGGTACCAGTTCACCACGAGGAAGCCAAGGTCGGTCTTCATCAACGTTCGCGGCGTCGAGGAGGAGCACGAGATCCTCAACGTCTGCGAGTTCAACAGCACGCGCAAGAGGATGTCGACGCTGGTGAGGGGTCCGGACGGAAAGATCAAGCTCTACTGCAAGGGCGCCGACACGGTCATCCTCGCTCGCCTGAGCGAGAACCAGCCTTTCACCGAGCAGACCATGGTCCACCTGGAAGACTTTGCGACCGAGGGACTGCGAACGCTCTGCATCGCGATGCGAGAGGTGGCGGAGCAAGAGTATCGGCAGTGGTCCAAGATCTACGACCAGGCGGCCGCCCAGATCCAGAACCGGAGCGAGGCGTTGGACAAGGCTGCCGAACTGATCGAGCAAAACCTCTTCCTGCTCGGCGCCACGGCGATCGAGGACAAGCTTCAGGAGGGCGTGCCGGAGACGATCCACACGCTCCAGAGTGCAGGGATCAAGATCTGGGTCCTGACGGGCGACAGGCAGGAGACGGCCATCAACATCGGACTCTCTTGCAGGCTGATCTCGGAGTCGATGAACCTGGTCATCATCAACGAGGAGAACGCGCACGACACGGCAGAGTTCCTGACCAAGAAGCTGGCGGCGATCAAGAACCAGAGGAACGCGGGGGAACTAGAGGAGCTGGCTCTGATCATCGACGGAAAGAGCCTGACGTTCGCACTGGAGAAGGAGCTCAGCAAGACGTTCCTCGAGATGGCCGTCATGTGCAAGGCCGTCATCTGCTGCCGCGTTTCGCCCCTCCAGAAGGCGCTCGTGGTCAAGCTGGTCAAGAAGAACATGAGCTCCCTCCTGCTGGCCATCGGTGACGGAGCCAACGACGTCAGCATGATCCAGGCCGCCCACGTTGGCGTGGGCATCAGCGGAGTCGAAGGCCTCCAGGCGGCCAGGTCGGCCGACGTGGCGATCAGTCAGTTCCGCTACCTCCGGAAACTCCTGCTGGTTCACGGCTCCTGGTCGTACGCCAGGTTGAGCAAGATGATCCTCTACTCGTTCTACAAGAACATCGCGCTGTACATGACGCTCTTCTGGTACTCGTTCCAGAGCAGCTTCTCGGGTCAGGTGGCGTTCGAGAGCTGGACGCTCTCGTTCTACAACGTCATCTTCACCGTCCTACCACCTCTGGTGATCGGCATCTTTGACCAGTTCATCAGCGCCAGGATGCTGGACCGGTACCCCCAGCTCTACGGCCAGGTCCACTTCAACAAGCGAAGGTTCTGGGGTTGGACCGCCAACGCCTTCTACCACTCGCTCCTCTGCTACATGTTCGTCACCGCAGCCTTCTGGGCGAGTCCCCAACTGAGCGGGGGTTACACGAGCTACTCTTGGATCTGGGGGACTACGCTCTTCGTCTCGGTCCTCGTCACCGTGCTGGGTAAAGCGGCTCTGATCTCGGACCTCTGGACAAAGTACACGTTCGCAGCCATCCCTGGATCCTTACTCTTCACGCTCATCTTCCTCGCCCTCTACGCTCTCATCGCTCCCAAGCTCAACTTTTCAAAGGAGTACGAAGGGATCGTACCAAGGCTCTACGGTCTCTCCCTCTTCTGGCTCTGCATGATCCTAGTCCCAGTAGTCTGCCTCATGAGGGATTACTGCTGGAAGTTCTACAACAGGACCTACAACCCTCAATCCTACCACGTCGTTCAGGAGATCCAGAAGTACAACCTTCAGGATTACAGACCTAGGATGGATCAGTTCCAGAAGGCCATCAGGAAGGTCAGGATGGTACAGAGGCAACGTAGGACTAGGGGTTACGCTTACTCGTGAGTTCCGTACTTCAAACCACCCCCGTACCGTCCCCCTTGCCCCCCGCCGGCGTTTTTTGGAGAATCGGAATCTTCTGACCCCCCTTTTTCCCCTCC
>KZ819832.1:20101-38012 GCA_003144235.1 Violaceomyces palustris | reverse complement strand
CCCCCCCCCCCCTCCTTCCCTCTCCTTCTCCTCTCTCTGCCTCGCAGGTTTCTTTTATGTTGAAGCGTTGAATTTTCCAACCTTTTCATCTCTCTCTTCCCCCTCAACTCTCCAGATCGGACGACAGGGTCAAGAAGAAGAAGAAGAAGGAGGCCAAAGCCAAGCTCTCTTTCGCCTTGGATGACGAGTTGGAGGAGGCAGAGGAGGGAGTGGATGGGCCTGATAGGAAGAAGAGGAAGAAGGATAGCGGCGGCATCGATGGGAACGTGAACGGATCTTCCAGGAAGAACTTCAAGAACCCCAACGTGGACACCTCCTTCCTACCGGACAGGAACAGGGAGGAGGAGGAGAGGAGGTTGAGGGAACAACTCAGGCAAGATTGGCTGGTCCAGCAGGAGAAGATGAAGAACGAGGAGATCGAGATCACCTACTCTTACTGGGATGGTAGCGGCCACAGGAAGGTTGTCAAGGTACGTTAGGTATCCGGGGGCCCTCGGGTCCGTCTCTCTCCCTTGGTTGCATGCTTTGGGGTTTGGCCTACGTTCCGGTATCGGGAACCTTCTCACTCACCTTTTCCCCCCTCCCCCCTCTGGGAATCCCACTCCAACATCCGTCGGCCCCGCTCAAAGTGCAAGAAGGGAGATTCGATCGCCCAGTTCCTCGAAAAATGCCGGCAACAGTTCCCCGAACTCCGAGGGGTCGGCGTCGACAGCATGATGTACATCAAGGTAGGTTGAGGTTTTCCTTTCTACCCTCTTTTGCGAATTTTTTCTGAACCTTTTCCCCAAACGCTCCCCTCCCCCGGGTCTGTCTTTCAAAAATGAAAAAAACAAAACGAACCGAGAACAGGAGGATCTCATCATCCCTCACCACTTCACCTTCTACGACTTCATCGTCAACAAGGCGAGGGGGAAATCGGGTCCCCTGTTCAACTTTGACGTCCACGACGACATCCGTATGCTGGCGGACGCCACTGTGGAGAAGGATGAGGTGAGTTTCAGGCCCTCCTTCACCCACCCAGTGGATCTTTGGGACCCCCCCCCCCCCCCTCTTGTTGGGCTCCTTGCTGACCCTTCCTTCCTTCCTTGCTCCCTCCTCCAGTCTCACGCCGGTAAAGTCGTGGTGAGTTTTGAAAGTCCGGATCTCTCTTTCGCACTTCCCTTCTCCTTCCATCGAGAGAAGACGTCTCCTGTATAACCCACCAAAGGTGACTGACTCCCCCCCCCCTTCTCCCCCTTCCCATACAGGAGAGGAGCTGGTACAACCGAAACAAGCACATCTTCCCAGCGAGTCGTGAGTTTCCCTCTCCCTCCCCCGAGTCTCGTCAAGCGGCCTCTTTTCGCTCACTTCTCCCTTCCCCCGTTCCTTGGAACCCCTGATCAGGATGGGAGGTCTACGACCCCAACGTCGATTACGGAACTTACACGATTCACGATCGAAGCAAGGGAAAGTGAAGGATCCTCCTGTTTGAGGGGGGGGGGGGATGGTCCATTCGGCAAGGGGGGAGAGGCGATGGGATGGTATTGGGAAGGCGGAGAAGGGACCATGACGCCGACGTTGCAATCAAGTTCTCTTTCCCTTTCTTCTTCTTTTCTTTTTGGTCACATTCACCTCCTCTGACCGATCGTCCACAAGCTTGGATCGGTCCCTTCCTTCGTTCATCTTCTCTTCTATTCCTCTCTCCGACCGGACAAGGTTTGAAGGAAGCGATGAGGGATCTTTGCCCCCCCCCACCCCCCTTCTCCTGGATGTGAAGGTTTGGTGGGGGGGGATTGAAGAAAGCGAAAGGGGGGTTGGGTTTTTGGGGAAAGAGAAAGAGCGTACGGATGTCAGGGTGGGGTTCTTTGGGACTTTTAAAACGAATGTGAGTTGGGTTTCTAAAGAAAACAGAGGGAAGACTGGGGAAAGAGTGCGGTAAGATGAGTCAATGAGAGTGAGTGGTCCCCTTTGAGATGAAAGGGGGTATGGGGATGGATGGGTCGACCGAAGGGAGAAGAGAGGGGAAGGGGGGAGAGAGAGAGAGAGAGAGACGGGGATCTTGTGATGGAGGGAGGGAGGGAGGCACTTCAGTCCAAGTCCTGCAGAGAGGTACGACCCCTTCTGATCAAGAGGTGGTGAGATGGGGAGGTTCCGAACCCTACGGCCCTCTTCCTCGGAAGGGGATGGATCCCCTCGTTGATGAGGAGCCTCTTTCCAGAGTCTGTGACGACGTAAAAGTCCCTCCTCCTCTTCTTCGCCTCCTCATCGACATCCCCTCCTTGCCTGCTTCGGTTGGAAGGAGTCGTCAAGGTTGCGTCGAGTCTTTGCATCCCGCTGTTCTTCTTGATCAACCTGCCTCGATTCTCCTCCCTCTTCTCCCCCGGTGGAGAAGCGATTGGGGTCGGTGTTGCTTCCCACCTCTTGCCGAGAGAGGTCGAGGTGGCCGAGGTCGCGGGAGTCCAACTGAGCGTCTCTCCGGCTCCGACCGACGTCCCTCCAAAGTTGGCCTTGTTGACGCTTCCAGGTAGGGAGTCGGAGCTGCTGGAGGGCGAGACCCTCTCCCTCCAGAGGATGACTCCGACGATGAGGCCTACGACGAGAACGAGTCCGATAGCAGCCATCCAGGCGAGCTTCCTCGAGCCCTTCCTCATCCTTTCGTGCCACTCCTTGGAAGCCTCCTGGACGGCGGCGTCGTTGGCCTGCCGTTGGGCTCGCGAGAATCGCTTCCAGAAGTTGGCGCCTTGTCCCGTCACGTCCCACTCGAAGCCGTCTCCCCCGGCGCCCAGGTACCTCGACTTCCTCGAGTGGTCGAGTTTTTCCGAGTCGTCCGTGAAGCCCTTGACCCTGACAGGGCCAGGCTCGGGAGCCGGTGTAGGCATGACCGGTGGCCCCAGCAGCCTCTCGCCCGTGTTGGCGCCACCCCCCATGAAGAACGCCATGCTCCTTCGGAACATCGACTGCCTCCTCCCCTGAGGTGGTTGCTGCGGTCCTCCCGGCGGTGGGGGGCCACCAGAGGCGGCAAAGAGGTTCATGCTCCTCCTGAAGATCGATTGCCTTTTGGCAGGGCCTTGGACCTCGGAAAAGCTTGGCCCGACCTGAGGCCCCGCTCGAGGGTGGACTCCTCCTCCTCCTCCTGGCATCAGCCCTTGTGGATGCCCTGCCTGTACTCCACCCGGTCCGACTCGAGGCCCCCCTTCAAGCATGCGCCCGTTGAGGTCGCTCCTCGGGTTCGTCAGAGCTGGCCTTGGCGGCGACGGCCCGTCACCATGTCGTGACGCCATGCTGCCTTGGGGGGCCATGGGCCTGCTGGGGGAACGCGGCGAGTGGAGCGCGTTGTACTGGTTTTGAGGCCGAGCAGCAGCTTGTGCAGCCGCGTCGGGCATCGTCGCCATAGGGCCGTGAGGCGAAGGGGAGCGTTGCAGCGGGACCGGTGACGGACCCGAGGTTGGTGCCGATGATGGACCGAACCCGGGAGACGCCGAAGGCACGGTCAAGGAACCACTGCTGTTGGAACTGGTCAGAGACCTGGAGCTTGGTGCAGCAGAGGAGGACGCAAGGAAGGCAGCGTTGCCTTGGGAAAAGTAATCGTTGCCGGGGCTCGAAGCGTTCCGACCCTCGCTCTCACCCTTGCCAACGTCCTGGGGAGGGTCGGGACTGGCGAGACCAAGCTGCTTGGTCAACGCCGTGCGAGGGCTGATGGGCCTGGCCGGGGCTCCGCTCGGGTTGCCGATCATCCGGTTAGGTTTGGTCTCTGGGGAGAAGGTCGAGGAGGCTCGCGTAGCGCCGCCGTCGTCCATGACGCTGTAGTCCTGACCGGCGAAGCCTATCGCGCTGCCGTGACGGGAAGAATCGTCTCCGTACTCGCTGGTGCTGACGATCCTGGAACGTTGGTGCTCCTCCCTCAGGTCGGCGTAGGCGTTCGCGAAGGTGGACGCAGGAGGCGGAGGGGCGACCGAGCCTGCCATCTTGGAGCTCTTCAAACCGAGCATCTTGAGGCTGGGTGGGTTCTGGGAAGCGTTGTCGGGAGGTCTCTGACCAACGGCGGCAGCTCGCGTCGACCAGCTCTCGTGCTTGCTCGACTCGAGAAATTGCGACTTTAATCCCATCAGCTGCTTGTTTTGGGGCTGCCCTGGCTGTGGCTGTGGCTGCGGTGGTCGCGACCGTGGGGAAGGTCCACGAGCCCGGACGTTATTGTCGTTCCTGTCTTGATCCTCATCCGATTCCGATTCCGAGTCGGAAGAGCTGCCACCGAGCATACCCAGACCGAGACCCCAGGCGCCAGATTCTCTCTTGCTCTCGCTGATCGGCAGTCCAAGCTGCTCATCCTCGTCGCCTCCCTTGGTCCCCTTGGCCCAAGTGAGGCTGGATTTCCTCTGCATCGTCCGCCTGGGCTGACCGTTGGCCTCGTTGAGGTTGGGTCTTCCGCCCTGCAATTTCAGGTTGCTCGCCTTCCTGGCAAGTTCCCTCCTCCTCGGGTCGGACGACTCGAGGTCCTTGGGGTCGTAGAGGTACTTGTCGTAGATGCTCACCACGCGAGACTCGCGAACGTTGAAGGAGCCCTTGGTGGGCAGGCGATCCTCTGGTCTTTGGCTACCAGAGGTAGGACCTGACATGGCTCGCTCTCCTGCGGGAAGAAGAAAGCGGTCAAAGGTTGGCGGGTAGGGATGGGAAAGTACCCGCTCTGATGATCCAGGCGCAAGAGAAGAGAAGCTGAGGACGAAAGGGTTGAAGTAGGGTAGGTCAAGATCCAGGAGATGAAAGTTGGTGATGAGAGAGCGCGCTGGTTGGGACGCTGAAAGGCTGGAGGGATGGGAGAGGATCGGTGATAGCAAGGAGCTGTGTGAACCGTCTTGTCTTCCCTATCCCCGTAGGATGGATCTGCAAAGTCAATGAAGAACGCCTGTTTACCACTCGGTCATGCCGGGAGACCCTTGGCTGCCCTCTCGACCAGTTGCGATTGGAAATAGAGACGAAGGACAAGTGAAGAAAGGAGCGTGGGGACCTGTCGATTGAGAAGGTTCTGAAAAAAGTGGATCGTCCAGAGAGAAGAACTGAAGGAGAGGGATTGCGTCGTTCGAAGGGAGAAAAGGAAGGGCTCGGTCGAAGGGAGGGAGAGGGAAGGGCAGTTTTGGGAAGAGGTGTAGAAAGAGCAGGTGAAGGGGGGGGGGGAAAGAAGGAAGGGTGTCTAGGTAAAAGGGTCAAACGAGAGAGACTTGGTCGAGGTATGAAAAAGTGACGACCGGTCGGAAAAGAAAGGATGAGGTTGGTGAAAGAGAGTGAGAGAGACAGTGGGAAAAGAGTGGAGACTGGGTGTGGGTGTGGGTGTGTGTATGGATCAGAGGGAAGGAAGGAAAGGCCCACACAGTGAAGAAAACCGAGCGTACGGGTTGCAAAGAGCGGTGGAGAATCAGGTGGAAGGGGGAGGAGAAGGGAAAAAGAAAAAACAAGGGATCCGACCCAAGGTTCTTTGTGTCTGCTGGTGGAGAACCGCTGGAAAAAGTTGGGTGGGATCTGGCGTTACGATGCCCTTGTGATTTGCATGTTACACGAAAGCACCACTCGACCCTTTCCGCTTTTCCTGCCTTTCTCCTCTTTCTTCCTTCCTTTTACGTCCTCCCCTCCTCCTCCTCCTCTTCTTACCTTTTCGGGTTGCGTTGCCAGTCGGTCGGTGAGGTTGGTCGACGCCAACTCGACTGCCCAAGAAGCGGTCCTGCAAACGAGAACATCAGAAATGGGAAAGACGAGTGATTACGATCCAAAGATGGGAAAAAAAAAAGAAAAAACAAATAAATGAAAATAAACACAGATCCAAGGCCCATATATGCGCGCACCCAACGTTCTCAGCTTGCGGCCTTCTTTTTTTCCCTTCTTTCTTTCGGGTGGTCCATCACAACTTGCTCACAGAGGCAAGTCGATGAAGGCGAAAGAGGCGACGGAGGGCTTAGCGCCCCCACCCGCACCAGAGAGGAAGAGGAAAAAGAATAGAGGAACAAATGAATCGGGTCAAAATGAGAGTCAACAACCACACCCGAGCCTAGGTTGGGCAGGTAACGGTCAGTCTTTTAAAGTGCTTTGCGACAAAAAGCAGCATGGAATAGAAAGAAGGGGGGGGGGGGGGGGGGGGGCACCCACGGGAAAGGCAAAAGGAACGTGTGGTAGGGTATGTAGTGTGTGTACTCAAAGACGTGTAATGGGAATGAGAACGGCACCTGCACTCTTTGAGTAAAGAGAGCGATGGACGACGAGAGGGGATTACAGATGCTCGGGCGGCGGACCCGTTCGATCCTACCTTCTTCATATGGCAGTTGCAGCAGTAGCGGCGTCGGTGGGAAAATGATTTCGTGCTCTTGAATGTTGCGAAGAAGGCGAGGTACATGCAGATCCACCATGCGAACGCCCCCTGTCGAGTGCTGAGTGGCCGTCGTCGCACGGCTTCGGTTGGATCTCCGGCAGGCAGGCAGGCAGCACATCAGCGCCATCCGCATCACCCGCACATTGCATGGATCTTCGTCCCTCCTCCCCTCGACCACACAGGCCTTGGTGTTGTTTTGTCGAGCCCCGTCCTCCTGCTCCCTGTTTGCTTGGCTCTTCTTTTTTTCTTTCCTCGCTTCGCTTTGCATTGACGGAGAGAGAAGAGGGGTCTACGATTGAACCAATTGGAGCATTCGAGCAGGGGAAAAAAGGAGGGGGGGGGGTATCTGGATGATGATGTAGAGGTGCATGCAGCATTCTACTTTGTCGCAACATAGCTTCCACAAAAGAAAGAGGAGGGGGGGGGGGGGCTCTTCTTTAGGAACAGGAACAAGAGAAGAAGAAGAAGGGAAAGATATGGAAATGAAAAAAGGGACGAGAGGGGAAGGGAAAGGTCGGAGTCGGGACGAGAAGTGAGGAACGGTGGCAACACGGGAGAGGGGAGGAGGGGGTCAGTGCGAGGGAGGATTGCAACCGGGACGAGGATGACAAGAGGTCTTGGATCGTCTGGGTGAGGGAGAAGGGGAAGGGGGGTGAGGGGGCCATTGTGATACGTCGAAACCCGAAGCACGAGCAGGGGTTATACATGGATGGATGCCAGTCCATGATGAGATGGTTCTTTGGTTTGCGAAGCACCTCCTCCTTGGCTCGAGGAAAAGGGAAAGAGGTGCGGGAGGAGGGATGGGGATGATGATCTATTCCCACCTGGGATTGTCATCTCGTCTCGTCTTGGTCTGTCAGATCGTGGATCGCACTCGAATCTCAGGTCGTGGTAGCCTGCCCCCTTGGTCCTCTCTCCTTTCGCCACCTACCTTTCAACGAGTCTGCCACGCGAATGAATGCCATGGTTGCCAGCCAAGGCCACAGAGGAGGAAGAAAAGGCAGGCACGAGGCGGAGTGCGAGTGAGGGTGAAAGGGGGAGAGAGAGAGAGAGAGAGAGTGAGAGAGAGAGAGAGAGAGAGAGAGAGAGAGAGAGAGTCAGTGAGGTGGTGCAGGATGCTTGCTGGCTTTGGGGCTGAGGTATTTGACGTGCAGCTGCGAGAGAGGGTGAAAGAGAGGGAGGGGAGAGGGAGGGAGAAGGGCGAAGGTGACTGACTGACGGACTGACGGACTGACTGACTTTGGCCTTCAAGTCCAAGCCCTTGAATCCATCCATGGGATCGCCCTCGATTGGGTTCGAATCGGATGAGCGACGAGCAAGCATGGCTGAGAATGGGGGTCCAAGGTGGGGGAGGATCATCGTCAACCTGGCGGGTGACTGGGACGACCATCCCAAATCTCGCAGACGCGAGCGCTTCATCCGAGTCAAACAGGTGGAATGCGCTCTACGTGCTGTCTTGTAATGGGATGGTGCATTTCTAATGGGTAGCACTCGCGTGTGTTTGGATTCGCACTAGACCAGGACTGGACATCCTCATGGTGCTCGGATCGGATTTCGACTCGAATCGAATCGGCGATCTTGAAACTCGTCATGCCTGCTGCGAACCACTCTTCAGCTGGCCCACTCGTCTCCAGTGGACAGTCAGACGGTTTGGCCCACTCGATGGCAAAAGGTGTGGGAAGGAGAGGGAAGGGAGGGTGTGAATCCCATGCGAGCAAAGGGCTTCGTACTGAAGGTTGGTCTTTCCCCCCTCCCCTCTCCCCAATCTGCTAGAGTTCCAAGCGACAGGGGCCAAGAAAAAAATGGATCAGGGAGGAGGGGTAAAACAGAGGAGGAGGAGGAGGAGAAGGAGGCAGGAGCGGTCCTCGTCCGTTCGTGCCGGCATGCAAAGGCTTACCCCTTGCTGCGCTCAGGTTGGCATTCAAGATTGGTTTCATTATCATCATCTGTACGTGACCGTTCGAGTGATGATCGTGGTGTTGGAGTGTGCACGCTTGACTACCCTTGAAACGATGATCCACCTTTCCAAACTCCCTACCACATTCCTACCTACGTGTCCAAACCCACCCCCCGGGTCTCCCGTTGACCCACCAAACCTTGCCAAAAGCGAAGGAAAAAGCGTTTAGTCGAGGTGGAGCTCTGTGATCTCTTACTTATCAGTCCACATGTGAATAAGAATGACTCCTACCAAGCACCAAAGAGAGCCTCACTCGGCTAGAGGTGGTTCGCTCCGCCGTCAAGGGAATCTCGATCACGCAGCCAAAGGTGACCATCCTGGTTCCGCCAAGGGGGGGAGGGGGAGGCGAATTCCCAAATCAGGTAGGTAGGTAGATGGACGCGGGACGAGGGGCGTTGGGTTGTGTCAAACATACATGCAAAGTCGATCTCTTCCTCATCCAGCAAGGTGGGGGCGATGGGCAGAGGACGACTTGGAAATCTACATCCTCCTCCCCGACCGTAGAACACAAACGCACACACCCTCTCTCTCCTCTTCTCCCTTTTCAACGTCGAATACCAAAAAAAGGAAGGGAGGAAAGGAAGGGGGGAGAAGGGATCCACTCGGCGCATCATCGCACAACTCTGGGAATTCTACCTCCATCTGAGCGGTCTGAGACGTACATCCTGCACGTCGTCGATCCACCCTTGTTGCAGCCAAGGGACAAAGAGGGGTCCCTTCTCGTCATCCCAGGTCGCAACCTCGAGTCCACTCCTCCGATCCCTCTCCCAGCTCGGATTTGGACCAAGTCACCGTTCGTTTCCTAGCGGGGAACACGGTAAAGGAAAACCGAAGGGGAAGGGAAGAAGATGATGATGAGGAAGAAGAATGAATGCTCGATCTAGCCGAAACTTCTCCCTTCTGCACCTTTTTTTTTCCGTTCTTCCTTCTCCTCCCATCTTCTTTCCTTTCTAGCCTCCTTCGCTTCGGGGGGAGGGGTAAGCATACATGACCACCCTGTAACAGTGCATGTTCGGTACGGTAACAGAGTTCCTTTCCCCCCTTCTTCCCCAATCCGCCCATCCCACAGATTCTAACGATCCCTAAAACCCAACGCCGTGATGCAAAGGAAGCGATAATAAAAAAATAAAACAATTGAACAAAATCTCCATCCTTTCCTCTCAACCGAAGCCAAACCGCCATCGGTGTTCTTCTTCTTCTCGACTTCTTCCCTCCATACAGGTCATCTCTCCAGTTGATTCGATGAGTCGACTTTTTCGTTGGGGAAGGGGGAGTTTGACCGAACCCCAATCCTTTGCGCAAAGTAAGACTGGCAAGATTTCGGCATTTTTTCTTCTTTTTTTCGATTTTTTGTCTCGTTTGTGTCCATCTTTTCCGTACATTCCCCTCCCACGACCCAGAGACCGTTGTCAGAAACTCGTTCAAAACTCCAAAAAAAAAGATCAAAAAAAGCAAGAAAGAAAGAAAAAGGTCCTCTTCCCCAGATCACGGTGGTCGCCGAGGGACTTTCGTGTGGGCGATGAGGAAAGGATTGAGGAAAAAGAAAGACCTCCGAGGTTTTGTCGGTCGAGAGGAACAACTCAAAGGTCGATGATGAAGAACGGAAGAGGAAAGAGGGGGAGAGGCCACGTGAAGGGAAGGAAACAGGAAGAGGAGAGGTTGGGGGGAACGTATTTGACGAAATCGGTGGTGAGGGTTTGAGATAGAAAATGCGACATGAAAACGTGGGGATACAAGTACACTGTGTTGGCGGCCTTGGAGGGGCACGGATACCCTCACCTCCAAGGTGGAAGGCGTTTGGATCCCAAGGCCACCCTCATCCTTCTGTTGGCCAGCTTCAAGCTCGAGCTCCAAGATCCTTCAGGAGCAAGTCCATGACTTCGTTCAGTTCCTTCTCCATCTCCGGGGAGGTTTCCAAAGCTTGGACGGTCTTTTTTTTTTTTTTTTTTGAAAACGTCACCAAAGAAGGACAACGTTGGATTGAGTGGAAAGATGGGCAAGGTTCCGATGGGGTGGAGACGCCTATGTTAGCCAAGGCGCGGAACAAAAAAAGAAGAAGAGGGGCAAGTTGCCACGATCCAAAACCCTCATTCCTCACCTGCTCAAGAGAGTCCAGCGCCTCCTTGGCCTCGGACCTCTTTTCGGAATCCTGCTTCAAGATCTCTTCGAGCTCGGCGTGGGCTTGTGAGTTGGCTGTTCGAACCTAAGCTCGTTTTTCGAGCGGGTGGGTTCGGACGCAGGTTGTTTGCCAAAAGGGGAGAGAGGAGGGAGGAAGAGAGAGGGAGACAGTTGAATGAGAAACTGAATCCGTATCCGAGTTGACCCATCATTCCGTCACCCCCACCACACCCACCCCAAATGCAAGGGTGGTGAAGAGGGAGTCGATGGATTTTTTTTTTTTTTGTTCAATTTCTTGGCTGAGGGGATCTTGATCACCTCATCTCACCTTCTCCAGCTCCAACTCCAATTTCCTAATCCTCTCCCTCTGGGCAGGTATGGCTTTGGCGCTGATGGCAGTCTCGATGTCCAGGTCGGGTCTGTCGATCGTTCGTTCGTCCGTTCATCAGCCGGAACAACGTTCGATCCACCAAGCGAAATCGGATGGGTGTCGGTGGGTCAAAGAGGCACGAGCGGGATTGAGAGGGATTGAGAATAGAAAAAAACAAACAAACTCGCCTCTACCCCTTTCCCCCTTGAACGAAGGAGAGACCGTCCGAGATATGGGGCTCACCTCCAGACATCCTTCAGCTCTTCCGAGCCCAGCTTGAACCCTCTGGCCAACCTCTGGTCTGCCTCGTCGGCCAGTTGCTGCAGCTCTGCCAGCTTGGGTCCCAGCTCGTACTCCTCCAGTAGCTGCTCATTTTGTTCCTGCGATGGTCGGAAGAAGTGATCACCGGATGAGATTGAGACACATCTACCCCTTCCAATGAGATGGAAAAAGCTATCGGTGTGTGTGTGCGTGCGTGCCTTGGCCGAACTCTCACCTTGATAGCGCCCTTTAACTCTTCCACCAGTTGAACACGAAGCGATTCCACCACCTCCGCTTTCATCCTCGGGAGGGATTTGGCAAAGTTGCTCGAGCTGGGGCCAAAGGGGAGGATAGGGGAGAGGTCGTCGACGTAACGAGTTGTGAGGATGGCAAGGCAAAGAAAAAACAAAGTAAGAGTCGCATCAAGGGAGGAGCCCCTTACCTGGCTCTATGGTCGATCAATTCCAAAAACTTGTCAAGAGCTGCCCTCAACCTTTCCAACCTGAGGTTTGACTTCTGCTCCTCCTCCCTCTTGGCCGCCTTTCTGCTACGGGTAGGTTGAATCTCGCCATCTTCCTCCTCCTCTCGTTGATGGTCGGTTTCGTCCTTGGTGGGACGGTTGAATGTTTCCCTTGAAGATCTCTTCCTTGGGTTACGGTCGGTCGGGGTGGTGAGGTTGGATTCGATCGCCTCCAGAGCCCTCTGCTCGTCGGTCTGTTCCAGGTTGCTGGATCCGATCCCTTCGGGTTGGTTCGACATTGTTATTTTGCCTTTTTTTCCCTTTTTTTTTGGAGATGTCAGAAGGGTGGAGAATACCCCCTTCCTTTGCCACCGGAGGGGGAGGAGGGGGAGGCGGAGGAAGGAGGAGACGCTGGTGGGCGATGGGTGAAACTCTGGATCGATCCTACGAGTTGGCATGTGGAGACAAGTGGGAGAAGCACACGATTGCAAGGAAGGAAAAAAGCGGTACGAGATCTCCACCCCGATATTCTCACCCACTCCTCTAAGACATTATTAGAAAGAAGGGGATCAACAACAACCGGCAACACTTGCGAAATGGACACGAAGAGTGGATCTTGATTTCAACGTGAGACGCGTCAAAACCGAACGCGTCCGACCACCAAAGCTTCCCTCCTCTCCTTCCTACTACCCTGTCGAAGTTCGCTCGCCCTCCCAACGCAGTGCAAAGGTAGCAAGTATGTTAGACTTGGTTACGATTCCAAAAAGTGAAGACGACATGGTAATGGACAGACAATAAGAAGGGAGAGGGAAAGTGGAACAGAGCCACACAAGGTTTGGCGTGGGTGAGGGTGATGAAGCCAAAGCCCCATCCTACTTCACCACGTTCGAGCATGGACAGGACACTCCCTACCCTTCTTGAACCAAGAATCGATGCTTCAATTTGAGGAAAGGCGAAGAAGGGAGGGGGGTTGTGTCAGCGAGATCAAACATCGAGAACCACCTCCCGCCTACGAATATCGGTCAAAAGGCTCACCAGGCTCGATGAAAGTAGCAGAGGCAGGGAAGTCGGGCGATCATGTTGTCGCCAACAAAGTCTTCCATGCAGATGAGACACTCCTTGCCGACGATGGGCGAGTTGTCCGGCAGCTTGTAGACCAAGTACCTACCCCCCTGCATGGTCCCTCCACCACCGTTTTCCAAGCAGTTCTATCGGTTTGTTGTTGTTTTTCAATGGACGAGTGCAGAGGGATTAGCATTCCTCCATGGGTCGTAGCGGCAGTCACGAACGGAGAAGGACGCGCGGGATCGAAAGAAAAAGGAGAAGAAAAAGAAAATGTGCAACTCACCCTCACATGCTCCTCCTGAGCCTCGGCTTCGCCCAATCCTGCCAAGGTGATGCTGCAGACGGGGCACTCGTTGAGCTCGCTGGCCCTGCTCGAGACGTCGCTAGCAGCCACAGCTGGGTCGAATCCCCTCCCATCGTCGCCGTGCTCGTGCTCGATCCCGCCGAAGACGGTTGACCCGACCCCTGCGCCGGTGCCGCCCCCGACGCTCGACCTCCTGGGAGTCAGGGCATCGATCCCTCGCAGGCTTTGGAGCGCAGGTGGAAGCTGTCTGTCGGCGTTGCAGTTGTCACAGATCCTGCTAACCCCCATCGCTTCGGCCTGCGCCATCCCTGGCAGGCTTGGGTCCACCACCATCTCCGAGACATCGAGGTGAGCCCTCCTTGAGGAGCAAGAGTCGCAAAAGATCTTGCCGCACCTCCTGCAGTGATGCTTGCGAACGAAGAAGGTGAACCTCCTGCTGCAGCCCCGGCACTCGTTGACGTCCGTGTCCCTCTCCCATTGGGGGAGGAGATTCTGCTCCCTTAGGACCGGCCCCCTACCGTAGACGACCTTGTTAGGGGCCTCATTGGTAGGGACCCTGAACGACCTCGACGCTGCCAGGTCGGCGCTCCGGGCTCCAGCGCTCAAGATGACGTCCGCAGAGGCCGCGGCTCCAAAGACCGAAGCGGAGCTACTGTGCCTCTGGGGAATGACTGGCCTCGAGGGGCCGGCGGCAGCATGAGATGACGACTCGTTGGTGGCAGGGATCCGAGTGAAAACCGAGGCCCCGTCATCCTTGTAAGAGTTGGGGTAGATGAATTCCTCGTCGTCAAGGTCGGACAGCTCATCCTCCTCTTCCAGCCCAAACGCCTGGCGCATCTGTCCAAGCTGGACGGTGAACTCCTTCAGGAGGTCCTCTGCCCTTCCCCTCCGCTCCACATCCTCGTCAGAGAAGGCTGAGCTTCGGAGCTCGGTGATGGCCATCTCGAGACGCGCAATCCTGCGAGCGATCTCGTCCCTGTTCTCCGAGATCGAGTCTGCAGGGGTCGAGCCATGGCTGGCCGACTTTCCGGCCAGAGCTTGGGCCCGCTTGACGTAATCTGCGTCCGGCCCTAGCTCTGCACACTCGACTCGGGCAGCTTCTTGGGCCGTGATGACAGCCGCCGTCGGAAGGTCCGACGGACTGGAGGCGTCGTCATTCCCGGACGAGTGGTTCGTCACGGAGCCCGAGGCGAACTCCGAAGCTTCCAGGTCGTCACCGAACTCGATGTCCAACCTCCTCCTCATCACCCTGACCCATCTTCTGCGCCTGACCCAGCCGCTCTGAGCTGCCTCTTGGTCTCCCTGACCGCTCGCCATGGTCGCCCCACCGGTGATGGCCCTTGTGACGCTGGCGCTCAAACCCCTTCCGTCCAACAATCTGGCCAGAGGCGGAGGAATGCTGGCGGACCATCGGTCATCCAGAGCGTCAAAAGACTGGGAGTACTGCCATCCATCCTCAACGCCCACAAGAGGATGCGTCAGGTCCTGTTGCCATTCCGAGAGCCAAAAGTGGGAGCTTTCGGCCTGCCCTTTCCCCCCGCCGGTTGAAGGATCGGAGACCTTCCTGGCGTTAAGGACTGACTGAGGAGTGGGTGTGCTAGATAGATCGTCAGCATTGCCTTCGACAGCGGCCTTGCGGCGACCAGCGGCAGAGTTGGGACCTCCCCTGGCGGGCAATCGAAGCTTGTAAGGCTGAGATCTAGTCGGCAGATTGACATCCTCCTTACGCACAGGTGCGTGGCGGGTGCGACTCGGGGCAATCGCCCCTGGAGGCATGGTCCACGGGGCTCTTCGGTCCGGCTTGTGGGGCCTGGCAGCACTGGTAGAGCTCCACCTTGGCCGTGCACCATTGATCGCCAAGGTTTTGAGCCTGGTGTCGAGCCTCTGATTTTCATGAAGGATGATTGGGATGGTGGTGTGAAGGGCGAGCGGGTTGTAAGGTCCCCTTCCCGGGACAATACTGCCCCTAGTCTCATCCGCAAGGGCCGTGGGGGGCGTCGAGTATTTCAACGCGTTCCATCTTTCTGCCTCATACTTTTCCAGGACCTCGCATATGTAAATCTCAAAGGTCGCCGCAGCGACGTCGAAGGCCGTCTCGCCCGCCGCATTCCTGATGAACGGATCAGCATGATGCTTGGCGGTCAGGTACCGCACGATCGGCAGGTGACCTTTGGAAGCGGCATTCATGAGGGGCGTCCAGCTACCCCTGCCTCCTTGCACCGAGACCTCGGCTCCGGCGCTTTCGACCAGCACTCGGACGAGGTCGAGGTAGCCCCTTGAGCAGGCGTTGTGCAGAGCCGTCCAGCCGTCTGCGTCCAAGGCGTTGGCGTCCGACCCTGAGGAGAGCAGGAAGGAAAGGACAGGCAGCTTGCCCGCCATGGAGGCCTTGTGGAGCGGAGTTTCCCCCTCCCTGTCTTCCATCTCAACCAGTGCGCCAGCCTCGTTGATGAGCCACTTGACTATATCAAGCTTGCCTTCCCTAGCCGCGTAGTGGAGGGGCACCAGCCCGCTGGAAGGGTTCGGCTCGTTGGCAAGGGCAAAGGATGATATGCCGGATCCACCCTGCGATGGATCCGAGCAGGTCTGAGCGAAGAAGGCTTGCAGAGCAGAAAGGGGCCCACTCGAGCAAAGCGAGACTAGCTGGTTGTGATCCACTGGCTTTGGGGAAAGTCTTGCTACGGCTGGGGCAGAGGCCGTCTCTTCGTCCGAGGCCTGTGCAGGTGCGGTCTCAGGCTCATCCGCAACAGCATTTGATTTACTACTCTCAGGCGTGGTGGCGACCTCTCTCTCCAGTGAAAATTTAGCGAGGACTGCTTCCGCTTGGCCGGCCGTGAGTTTGTTCTCTACGTCTTGGCCCGAATCTGCGGCTCCTGCAACGACTGGCAGGGACAGCGCATCGATGGCCTGACCATCGCTACTCTCCTCATTCGCTCCATTCTCCTCGTTGTCTCCAGGATAAACGAACGCCTCTTCATCATCGCTATCGTCGCTGCCCTCCACGGCGTTCCCAGACCCTTCGCCTTTGGACCCTGGCGACGCCACGATGTGTTGCTCGCTGCTTTGTGATCCTTGTCCTGGAAGGGGACCCGTCTCTGCATCAGCATTTCCTTCTGGTTGGGTCGGTTCCGCTGCCTCTTGATCGATCCCTTCGTGTTGATCAACGTCCAAGGAGGGGTTGATATCGGCGAGCTCTTGACCCTGGAGATCGTCCTCTCGATTCGACCTTGGCACAAGAGATGCATTGTCCAACATATGTCCTGGTCGCGGATCGACAGGGCCAGTCTCACCATCCCCTGTGCCATGGGGGGCTGAGGTTAAATCCTTGTTCTCCCCCTCCTCTTCCTCCAGCGCTGGCGAGCTCCTCCAAGCCAGATCAAGATTTTCTAGCTCGTTCACGAGCGGGATCCCGTTGCTTGCCTTGAGCTTCGGTAGTGGATCGCTCTTCGAGCTCAATTGTTGGGTAAGGTTCTTGGGTGCGTGCATGCTGGCGCTAGCTCCTCCGTTAGCCAGTAGCCTCTCCTCGAAGGAAGACGCCGGGGGGATGGAGAGATGATCTGGGCGTTTTCCGGGACTGATCTCGAGTGGACCCTGGGCTGACTCCCCCGGCGTATGGTTGGACCATGGGTCATCCGAGACACTTTCAGCGACGGGCATGATAGGGAAAGAAGTACGGGCGGGTGAGGTGGTGAGTGTGGGGTCCATCGCGGAGCTGGCGGGGGTGGGGGCAATAGACCTACGGGAATCTAGCGCCTAGTGGATCTTGGTCAGGCTTCATCGTTGGGGGCCAGGGGGGAAGGAAGGGGATCGTACTCGACCGAGCTAGGTTCTGGTTAGCGAGCTGGCAGCCAAATGGGAGTTGTAGGTAGGCTTGACGATTTTATGAAATCTTTTCTTTCGACTCTCGGCTTTCCTCTTGCTCTTGCTCTTGCTCTTGCTTCTCCTTTTGCCCACCCTCTTCTCCTCTCACTAATCTATGATGCGTGCGGCTGTGCGAATTTCGATCACTGTAATTGGGACTCCTGACTGGTATGGATGAGAGGGACAAACAGGGGAGGCGTCGGGGGTGGGGATCTGAATGGTCAGCGAGCGATCAGGTGGGGTGCCCAGAGGTAGAGTCGAATCGAGATAAAGAGCTGAGGTCAACGCCTTGGAGAGAGCGTCGAGCTCGTTGAGAGGGGCTGAGAGAGGGAGGCAGAGGTAGAGGGAGGGAGCGGGATGATAGGAAGGAGTCGGAGAGGTTTGGCGATGTGATGGGGAGTGACGATCCTTTCCCTCCCTCTCCTCTCCTCTTTTTTTTCTTCCTTTCTTCTTTTTTCTATTTTTGTGAAGGTATAAAAACGACCCTGTTGCTGATCTCACTCACAACTTGGGTGATCTTGTCCAAAGTCTTGACTGAGGCAAGCCAGGTGGATTCTGATGATTCAGAGAGGAGTCAGATTTGATCCTCCGTGAAGGTGGTAGCACTCCTGGGCTTGAGTTTGGTGAGTTTGGTGGGAGTGTGCGTTTCGCCGAGACCAACACCAGACGACTCGACCCTTCCCTTTCGAGTACTGTAACACGACACCTTGGTGAGGGTGCGTGGTTTTCGAATCGGGTTGTGGATGTGATTCGTATTCACTCTTCCACCCTTGGGTTCGACTGATAAAGATGATCTCGAATCGAAAGAATCGAAGAGGTCAAGCTGATCTGAGCGCGATCTCTCACGCCTATCCCACCCACCCACACATCTCACCTCTCTCACCTGCTTGACTCGAACACGTAGCAACAACCAACAACCAACTACGGTCAAGTTGCACCGCACTTTCACATGGATCCTCTCCACCTGGGACTAGCTACATTCAGATTATGGTCAAAGTTGCTTACTGAAGCTAGACTTTTTTCTCTCTCCCTTTTCACTGCGCGCAAGAGGAACCAAGGGAAGAGGAGGGGTGGGAAGCGAGGTTGGTGGCCGGGGGGGGGGGGGGGGGGGGGGGGGGGGGGGAACGAGGTTTGACAAGGTCCGTGCAGGTTAGCCAACTCCTCGTAAGACATTCTTCCCACTGGCT
>KZ819832.1:3087-16460 GCA_003144235.1 Violaceomyces palustris | reverse complement strand
GCGTTTGGCCCCACCTTACCCAATCCTTCCCCCCCCCCCCCCCCTTCCCCTCCCAACCCTTTCCAGCGGGGGCACCCGTGGCGTCCAACGCTCAAACGATGACCTTGGCCGCGCTCTGAGTGAGATAAGATCCGATGGGATTTGAATCTTTTGGGTCGATACTTACCACCATCCGCCTTGACAGCGACTTGACGTTGAGCATAAACCTCCTTCGCCTTCTTGATAAGGTCCTCCTTGTGCTTGTATGCGGCCTTGGCAGCCTTGACGTCCTCCCGTGCCTGAAGTGTTCGGCGGTGGGAGATACCGTATGCGATTCCTCCTACCAAAGCGGAATAACGGACAACCTGCGATTCCCGAGTGGTGAAAGGCCATCGCGGAAGAAGGGGGAGTACCGCAAACGAGAATATATAGTCAGTCAGATATCTCGCATCACGTACAGAGACGGATCCATTGAGTAAAGCAGAGGGGGGAAGACAAGTGTCCTTGCGGGTGGCATGTCTGATGATTCCGATATGGCGAAGCCGAACGAAGGCCATCGAAAGTAGCAACCACGTCACTACTGATGGCATCGTTCCGATCATCAGTCGAAGTGGACATGAATCATCCCAAGGAATGTAGGGAATGTGAAAGCGCATCTGATGGCTAGTCTGACTAACGATCCGTGCGATCAAAGAATGGGCGAACTCGCAAACAGGGCAGCTTGCGAAGAAAGTGAGGTGACGCTCCGAACGATCCCTCAAGCTCTCCGCCCATGAGACCCATACGAGTAGACGAGGTAACCTTGGATCTGGAGCAAGGCACCCATCTGAACCGTCTTCTTGGAGAGATGCGCGAAGAGGTTGGGGGTCATTGGGGATCGGTATGGCGGGAAGGAGGTTGAAGAGGAAAGCTGGAGTCGACGAGGAATACATACGTTGACGATTGGCGATGTCATGGTTATGAAGTTGTTATTGCTGGAGAACGGGAGAGAGTTAGGATGACCAAGGGGGAGGGTAGGAGGGGAAGGGAAGCCGAGAAGTCGAATCGAGGGAAATGTGCGGGTCAGGGAAGGGAAAAGGTCGTCGGTTGGGTTGGTTGGGTGAACGAGGGGTAGTGGATGGTGACTTTAGACTCTGCTTGTCGTTGTGTGAGACGATACGATGAATTTTCTCTCTTTCTCTCTCCCTCTCCGTCTCTCTCTCCCTCTCCATTGTGTTTGTTACTCCTTTGCCCGATCCCTTTGGAACACAAGGAAGCAAACGAGGGGGGGTTGAAGGGGGGAGCCGGGAGCGGCCACCCAACAAGCAAGTCGCAACACTTGATTACCCTGCATCGAATTAAAAGTGTAGTCGAATGGAATTTAAAACATTCGTCTTCTCAACGCAGCCAAACCTTTGGGAACGCCGCCCATATCATCCTTCACGCATGTACCCACTCATGATCACTCAAGTTCAGACACCCGGAAGCGGTTCGACTCGAATCACGTACTGGCACTTGTTTCTGTTGGACTGTACAACTCTCCATACACACACAGATGCCACGATTCATGCTCGTTGGCTTTTTTCTTTTCTTTTTTTTTGGCGTGGCAGGAGGGTTGGTTGGTGTAGCAAGTGCGACTATGTGTCTGAGGGGTTACAGACGTCCATGCTTGATTAGGAATTCGAAACGGGCTCATCCGCACTCACAGTTGCGACTCTGAACCTGTCTCCAAACTCGGAGACATCGGGTTTGATTCTTCTTCTTCTTCTTCTTCTTCTTCTTCCCCTTTCACCCAAATCGCACGTGACCCTGGTGGCTCGATCACTTTGAGCCCGATGATCGGCGAGATCAACACCAGGCCAGGTGACTCTCCACGCAAATGGGTGAGAGAGGAAGGGAAGGCTGCGGCGAAGAAGTTGGATGGGTGGTGGAGAGGCGGCGAAGGGGGGGGGGGGAGGGGGGGGAAGGAGGCTCTTGGCCTCTCAAGGGCGTCGGGACACGCCTTTCTCACAAGGCCTGCGTCGCTCGTCTCGCCCAGTCAGCTTGCGTCGCCGGGGCAAGAGAGACCCAAAGTCATGAGCAAAGAGGGCAGCGAGCACTGACTGAGTAGGCACAGAGCCATCCATCCAGTGCAGAGAGCACGCAGCATTCACTCTTCTCCCATCGCACTACGGTTCACCAACCTTCACCATCTCCGCTCCTCCCTCTTGCTACCGTCCTCACCAAACCCTAACCCCCCTTCCTCCCCCCAAAGCCCACACTCTCATAATGGTTCTCAACCAAGAAAAGCTCGCAAAGCTCCAGGCTGCCAGCAGGACCGGTAAGTTGGAGGGTTTTGGCATAGTTAACGACATCCCCCCACCCCCACTTCGTCCATACTCCCTCAAGGCTTCCACACATCCCGACGAAGGACAGACCCCGTTCTAGGCCTTCCTCACTCCTTCCCTTCCTGGGCTTGTGGCTGCCTCATCACTTGAGCCAGATACAAGCGCCAGCCACTTGTGTAACACCGGGCAGACCACAAGGGCCGGGAGGGATGGGATGAGAAATCAGAATCATCCTCGGCGACACTTTCCAAATTGTAGACTGACCTTGACCTTCTTTGCAATCCTCTCTGAACACATCATCCTCCTCACCACTTATAAAACCTTGCTTGCCTCTTTTGCTTTCTTTTTTTTTTTACTTTCTTCTTTTTTTTTTTTATTATTTTTACCCTCCCTTTCACTCACCAAATCCAACCCGCAATCGCACATCACCTCACGGCCATCTCCGACTACGCTTCGTACCCACCCGATACTGCGATTGGTGCATTTCTTTGATCTGGGCCACGGCTACGTACTCAGGTGGAAAGGGCGCTCCTCGCCGAAAGGTTGTCAAGAAGAAGGGTCCAGCCGGTGACGACTCCAAGCTTCAGACTGCGCTCAAGAAGCTTGCTGTCCAGCCAATCTCGGGCATTGAGGAGGTCAACATGTTCAAGGAGGATGGTAACGTCCTTCACTTCGCCTCTCCAAAGGGTGAGTCATTCGCGGCTGTCGGCAGGTGCGGGAAAGGAAAAAAGTTGAATCGTAGGTTGGAGCTCAAGTTGAAGCCGGGGTTTCTGAAATGGCAAGGAGTCTTGAAAAACAGTTGCAAGCTAGCGATCAGAATGGTGGGGTCGGGAGAGGGGGGTTGGATTGGATGCATGGGATCTGAATATATTACAGGGGGACCTGAGGTGGCGCGGGCTTCAAGATAATGTCGAAGTCGATCTCAAGCTTGGCATTTGTCTTGGAGTTGGTGGACTGCGGATCTCTTATGCCTTCTATCGGGGGCATAAAGTAGCGTGCTACGATGTCAGGAAGCGTAGCATGTATCCATTACCGCTGTGTGCAAAAGGCGGGCCACCGGGATTCCCAACCCACCCACTTATTCAGACCCTCGATTAAGACTTCCACTGACGCAATTCTGGACTGCATGCCCGGCCCTTGAACGACCCTTACCTTGCGATCCGATCTCTGGAACAAACATCAGTTCACGGCCTTGACACTGCCAACACCTTCGCCATCTACGGAAACGGTGTCGACAAGGAGCTCACCGAGCTCGTCCCAGGCATTCTTAACCAGCTCGGACCAGACTCTCTTGCCTCGCTCCGCAAGCTCGCTGAGAGCTACCAGGCCATGAACGCCCAGCACGCCGCCGCCCAGGCCGCCGCTGCCGGAAAGGATGATGACGAGGTACCAGATGTTGTGAGTATTTCCGGTTGTAGAATGTAACGATCTTGGCAACAAGGTCCTCGTCGAAATCTCCTTGTATCGAAATCTGCGCTATGCTTCCTCCCCGGTAGATGGGTTGCGTCCGAGCCGACCAGAATCTCCCTCTTGTTTTGCTCTAAGAGCGCATGGGGGATTGAAACAGCCGGAAACCCATTTATGGACGAGCAAAAAAATCGGAAGCCTTGGTTAGGACAACCTCTCTGAACCTTTTTCGCATCCCTTTCATCCCGCGCTGACGCTCACGCAGGTTGAGAACTTTGACGAGGCCGTTAAGAAGGAGGAGGAGACCAAGGAGTCCGAGGTTGACAAGCTCGACTAAACAGATCTACCCATAGTAATAAAACAGAGAACCCCCTCAAAACGACTTTGTTCAGTTTGGATGAGAAAGCAGAAGAAAGGTCATGCAGAAGAAGGAGAAAAAGAGTAAAGGTGCGGGTGGTGGAGGGGGGTAGGACTGGCTAAAAGGAAAACAAACCATTCAGAAGGAAAGGTGGAAAGGAATTTGAGAAGCTGGAGAAAATCATAGGTTGGAGATGGACAGAGTGGAGAGAGGGACAGGGACGAAGAAGAAGAAAAAAAAAGCATCATGCCAAGAATCGGAAAGAAAAAAACCTATCAAAATCAAGATCAAAAAGGCACATTCCTTCCAGGTCGTCCCTCGACTCTCTTCTCTCCCTCTTCTCTCCCTCGATTTTCTTTTTCTTTCCTCATTCTCTCTTTGGCTTCCTTCGTCTCTTTACCCCTCCAGCCCCCTCCTTCCCCACACCCGACTCCACCTATTCTGCATTCCAACCGCTAACAACCGCCCGCCCCCCCCCCCACCCCCCCCTCCGCCCACCTTCCCTTCCCTTTTCCCTTGTGTGTTTTTAACGTGATTTACGATCATCGTCTCTCAAGTTTCCGAGCGGTGCGAGTTGGGATGAACATGTTTTTTTTAGAGACATGGGTGGGTTCGAACTCCCCATCCTCTTGTTGAAACCGGATTCTACTAAAGGTGGAGAAAGAGGAAGGGCGTTTGACAAACCTTGGATTCATCCCCCCTTCCCACCTCGAAGTCTGCGCCTACACGGACTGGGAAGGTGAAGACAGTCACTAGAAAAAGGCGAAGGGAGGATGGGCTGCCGTTCCTTTTTCGTAGAGTTTCCTCACCTCATGCACAGAGGGAGAGGGGGAGAGGCGTTCCATTCACAGTGCCTCCAAACCCCTTGCCCAGATCGAAATCGGATTTCATCTTGTTTGCGACGTAGCGAGGGGGGAAGGAAGTTGAGGGAGAACGTATGTACAGATCCTTTTTTTTCATCTAGAGATGTGGGAAGGGGAGGGAGGGGGACCTGATCCATCGCCTCAGAAGAATCAAGTGAAGAAGGACTCTCCACACCCGCAACCTCCCTTGGCCTGTGGGTTGTCGAAGACGAACTTTGCCGAGAGCCTGTCCTCCTGCCAGTCCATGGTGGAACCGATGATGCTGAAGAGGGCCTTGCTCTCGATCAGTACCTCGACTCCGTCCTGTTTCACCCTCTCGTCGAACCTCCCCGCCTGATCTGGCGAGACGTACTCTAGGTGGTAGCTCAGACCGGCACATCCCTTGTTCCTCACTCCGATCCGGATCATTTTGGGTCCAGAGTCTGACTCTTGCAGAGACCTCAACCTCTCCACCGCCGAGGGTGTCTTGAGGATGGGGGGAAGGATCCAAATGGAGGAGAGGAGGAGCGTCAATATTTGTTCGGACTCCGGTATCTCAAAACTCTACCATAGGGGGAGAGTGGTCCGAGGGTGGAGGTTTGGGCATCTGACTCACCAGGTTCAAAGCGGCCTTCTTGGGTCTAAAGGCGGTGCCCCTGTCCGAAGAGCTCTTCTTGGTGGTAGGTTTCGGATCACCACCGTCTTTCGCCTCCGGAGTCGTGGCAGCAGCAACAGTAGCGTCGGTGGTGGCGGTGGCAGGGCTTGCTTGCGAAGGCGAGGAGCCCTTCAACGTTTGGGACTTTGGTGAGGACGGAGAGGAAGGCGAGAGATTGGAGCATGCAGATGATGTTTGCGATGGTTGGGAAGTGGAGCTGGAGGCAGGGGAAGGTTGCGTTATCGTCGCCGCCACCGCCTCGACCTTTGGAGCGCCTGGCTTGGATGCCGCTATAGTGGCATCGTTTGACGAACGGAGAAGGGTGGAAGGGGAGGCGGGGAAAGGGGGCTGTTCGGACAAAGACGGGGTCGAGGGGTTCGAGTGGGTCGAGGTGGAGGAAGAGGAGGAGAGAGGGTTGGAATTGAAAGGTACGCTCCGTCGAGGGGTGGAGGAAAAGTTGGAAGCGCAAGGGCTGAAGCGCAGCAAGGATGACGACGAAGGGGATGAGGATGTGGATGTCGATGCTGTGGATGGCCTGAGGCGACGGACAGAGGCTGTACCCAAGCGAGCCGAGGCGAAAGGGTAGAGGAAAGGAAGGAGGGGTCTTGTCATGGCTGTCACTAATTCCTAGCCTTCGTTGGTCCTTTCTTTTCCCTTCTCTTCTTTCTTTCCTCGGCTTTTCTCCCTTTGCGAGGTCCCTTTGAGAGGTCCGTTCGGGTGAGCTTGAACCAGAGTTGTGGTGATCGCCTTCAGGGGACCAGCTGGTGGAAGCTTCGGATAAGAGGAAGTGAGAGAGACAGAGAGGGAGAGAGAAACTAGATGCGGGACGGTGATGGTAGTGTGGATGGGTGGTAGAAAGGCGGGAAGGAGAGGAGAGCGCCCGATGGGATGTGGTGTCGACTGATGTGGGTGAGGGGGAGAGAGAGTGGGGGGGGCAGGCAGAGGAGGGAGGATTGGGTGATTGACGTTGAGTGGCGGGGGCTAAGAGATGAATGGCAGAAAGAAAATCATGATCGTGTTTCGTGGTGGACATGTTTTACGAAACCGCAAAGTCCGACCCAACCTCGTCCGTCCCGTACCTCAGCGGTCAGAGTCATATTTGGCTGACACCCATCCAAGTCGGAGACCAACCCCCAAACCTCGCATCCCGATCCCGATGGGGATGCCAACCATTCGTGAGTGGAGCAAGAAGAGCAAGACTTGGTCACTCTTTTGATATCCTCGCACTCCAATTGGAGGCTCATAGTCGGGAGGGTTCCAGGACGAGCGAGAGCGCTTTCAGGGTTCTATCGGCCGAGTCGGGGGTGGAGTCGAGACAGTGATCGGAGGATGGGAGGCAAGTGGACTTGGGTGAGTTGCGCGTCGCTTTCGAGTTGGTTCGCCACACCTGGCTCAGAGTCAGCAGCTCCACCTCGACCTCCAACAACAACCTGATGGTTGCAAGCTCATCCCACCCCATCCTTTCACTTACCAACCCAAAACCTGATCAGATCGTCGGTCCTTGCCCAAGTTTGACCTCTTCTCGAGAGCGAGTCCTCCGCACTTTAGCAACCGACTCAGAAGCACGACTCGTGTCTCTCTCTCTCTCTCTCTCTCTCTCTCTCTCTCTCTCTCTCTCTCTCTCCAGCAAAATCTACCACCCCGACCCGCGTCCACTCAGATAAAACGGAAAGAGCGAGTTCTACTACATCTGCCCATCTATCCCTCCTTCCACCTCTCCCAAACAATCATAGAAAGAAGGAAAAAAGCAAGAAAGAAAGAAGGAAAGAAAAAAAGGAAAATCACCCCCTCCGTTACATCCAGCGTGTAAGAGCCAGGTCTCATCCATCATGGCGACCGCACTGACAGCAACCGCACCTTCCATCGTGCAGCCGACCAAGCAAGAGACGCAGCCAAACGCTGGTGTCAATTCTCCGGCGCTGGGGATCCAGTCCTTCTACCAGTCCAAGATCCAACAGTACGAGCTCCTCATCAATGAAAAGACGCAAAACCTCCGCCGACTTGAGGCACAGAGAAACACGCTCAATGCCAGGGTCAGGCTGCTCAGGGAAGAGCTCCAGCTGTTGCAGGAACCCGGATCTTACGTCGGAGAGGTCGTCAAGGTCATGGGAAAGAAAAAGGTCCTCGTCAAGGTCCAGCCTGAAGGAAAATATGGTGCGTACCTTTCCCCCATCCCTCTACCCTCAAACCTCGATCAAACTCTGGGATCTCCGCTCACTTCTTCACGCCCACCTCCCCCTTTCTCTTCCTTCTCCTCTTCCTCCTCTTCCAGTTGTCGACTTCACACCAGATATCGATGTCACAGCCCTGACGCCAACGTTAAGGGTGGCGCTACGTTCGGATTCATACACGCTCCACAAGATCCTACCCAACAAGATTGACCCGCTCGTGTCGCTGATGATGGTGGAAAAGGTGCCGGACAGCACCTACGAGATGGTCGGTGGTCTCGACCGCCAGATCAAGGAGATCAAGGAGGTCATCGAGCTGCCCGTGAAGCATCCGGAGCTCTTCGAGGCCCTCGGTATCGCTCAACCCAAGGGAGTCTTGCTCTACGGGCCTCCCGGAACGGGAAAGACGCTGCTGGCTCGTGCCGTCGCCCATCACACAGACTGCAAGTTCATCAGGGTCAGTGGCAGCGAGCTCGTCCAAAAGTACATCGGTGAAGGTAGCAGGATGGTAAGGGAGCTCTTCGTCATGGCGAGGGAGCACGCCCCGTCGATCATCTTCATGGACGAGATCGACAGCATCGGCTCCAGCAGAGGGGAAGGCGGAGGCGGCGGTGGAGATTCCGAGGTTCAGAGGACCATGCTGGAGCTCCTGAACCAGCTCGACGGCTTCGAGGGGACCAAGAACATCAAGGTCATCATGGCGACCAACCGCATCGACATTCTGGACAGTGCCCTCCTGCGACCGGGCCGTATCGACCGCAAGATCGAGTTCCCACCTCCAGGGCCAGAGGCGCGCGTTTCGATCCTCAGGATTCACTCGAGGAAGATGTCTCTCCAGAGGGGAATCAACCTCAGGGCCTTGGCCGAGAAGATGGGCCAGTGCTCCGGCGCCGAGGTCCGAGGCATCTGCACCGAGGCGGGCATGTATGCCCTCAGGGAGAGGAGGCAACACGTCTCGCACGAGGACTTTGAGCTGGCCGTGGCCAAGGTCTTGAGGAGTCAGGCCAACTCGGAGACGAGTGTCAACAAGCTCTTCACCTGATTCGAACCTCTTCTCCTCCTTACCCCCCATCCCCCCCCCCCCCCCCTCCGGCTCTCCTCTCTCTATTTCTCTGTCTCCATTCCTCATCTTGGCTTTCCGACAGCTCGACGAGGTGGAGGGGATGGAAGTAATGCCAGCGTCGGGAGGCGGGAAGTTGTGAAGATCATACAGTGCCCAAGGAGAGAGCAAACGCGGCGAATCCAGCGCGAAATATGGATGCAAGCTCAAAGGAAAGGTTAAGGGGAACGCGGAGTTTCTCCTTACGAAAATCAGGGATGGTCGAATTCGGCCAAAGACCCAGCCTGCCAAACCCCTTGCCCACACTTTTTTTTCATTTTTTCCATTGTATGTATATCAAAGGGCAACCCATCCGCTTCTCCACCGAGCCTACTTCTTGAGAACATGTGTCTGCCCTCCCTTTCCTTGGTCTCTCGTCGCTCTCATCCCGACGACCTTTGGCGTGTTTGAGAAATGTAAAAATCTCCCTTCATCTCTTCCGCCAGTCCCTCCAAGCAATATTTCCACGACTCGAGCAACCCAATTGAACACGAGATTCACGGTCACGTCTGCAGTGGGGGAGCGACCTTCTCCCCTCCCTCTCTCTCTCCCTTCGGCGGTCCGTCCTCATCTGATCCTACTCTGTGCATTGTGTTTACAAGAGAAAGCCATGGGAAAAGTACGTTCCTCGCTTCCCTTGCTTGCGCATCGACGAAGGGATTTTCCTCTTTCTCTGATTCTTTTCAAAACAGAGGGACGGATTCGGATCGGACGACGTCTCCCCATTCGGTGAGGGAACGAAGAGTCTGTTCGTCGAGGGAGAAGCTCCCTTCCTCCTGGTAAAGTTCTTCGAGGAACCTGTCCAATCCTCTCTTCTTGTTCTCGTCGAGATCCTGGTAGGGAGGAGGAGGGAGGGAGGTTGAGAAGGCCAGGTGGAAGTGAACGTCTCGCCTTTTGATCAGACCCCAGAGGTTGGTCGTCAATCGGAAGAGTTCGTTCTCCATGACGAGGATGGGATCGTCTCGCATCGTTCCCTTGCCTTGCCCCCCTCCTCCTCCTCCTCCGAGATCGGTCGGTTGAGCAGAGGAAGAGCTTCTCTGATTTTGGAGGTACCTCCTTCTTTGTAGGATGGAACGTAGAGTGTTGAAGAGGAGGTCGGATTCGTTCCTCAACGTCTCCCAACCTCCGTGAGAGTGAGGGTGGGATAGGAAGGAGTCGACCTTTCCGGCTCGAAGAGGTAGGTTGGTCTGAGGAGGTTGGAGGGGATCCACCGACGACGACGATGGGAGGAGGATCAGACTCTCCAAGTTCGACTTGAGGGGGTTTTCCGTCAAGATCCAAAGTAGACCGATCTCGTTGAGACCTTTCCTGGCGTAGATCCTGGCATTGTCCAACAGCTTGGCCCTGGTTCCTTGAACGTTGACCCTTTCGAATCGGACCCTATTCCCTTCCTCCTCCTCCTCCTCCTCCTCCTCCTCCTCCTCCTCGCCTTGGTCTTGATGACCAAGGTTGGCTTCGAAGACCTCGTCCGATCGAAGTAGGGAGAGGGTGACGAGGGAGGAGAGGATGTTGGAACGATTCCTAGAGGTCGGTGTGGAAGTGTTGGAGACTCCAAGAACGGCAGCCTTACCTTGGCTGGAAGGGGAAGAGGTGTCGAGCAGGTTCAGAGACCTGTTGAAAGCCTTGGAGGATAGGTTGGCGAGCTTCCATGCCATCCTCAGCTTCCTCAGCTGCTTGATCCTCAACCTCCTCTGTTTCTCGTCTTGAACCTCCAGATCGGACGATCGTTGATGCGTCGATGAGGTTTCCGACAAGGCCACCGCCGCCGCAGTGTTCTTGAATTGCCTCACCCTCAACCTCGAGAGAGAGAGGGAGAAATCCCCAAGGTCGCAGAGCGTGGGGACCACCACTTCGGTCACCTTCCTCTTTCCGACCCCCGACGACGACGATGACGTCGAACCCTGTCCTTGACCCTCTGCCAGTTCGGATTCGATCCATCGGCAAACGTCGAGCTCGACCTCTCTCAGCAGGGTCTCGTCCACCTCGTCCGTCGCCGAGGTGAGGCCAAGGTGACCTCGCCTCTCCGTGATCTCCGCCACTTTGGAGAATTCCATCACCTTGGATTCGATCCAGGCTCTCTTGAATTCCAATACCTTCTCCTTTCTTTCCTCCTCCTCCAGGCCAGGTAGGTTGCTCCTCGTGCCTCTCCACCTCTGAAAGAACAGAAGGTCTTCACCATCTTGGCCGGCGGCGATGGAGCCACGGTCCTCTTGCGCGGAGAGGAGGAAAACGCTGGCCTGGCTCAGGGTCCGCTGACAAAGTTCCGAGCAGGACCTCACCTGTTCCAGTGTCTCGCAAAGGGAGAGCAAGGAGAGCGAGGCCGAGTGAAGGACCTGGCAAGATTCCAGGAAGGTGGAAGGAGTGATCAAGGTGGAGGTGAAATCCGAGACCTGATCCTGCTGCTCACGATCCCTGCTCTCCCCTTGGACCTCTTCGTCCATCATCTCGTCATCCCTCTCACCACCGCTTTCACTCCTTACGACGGGCAACGGTAAAGGTTCGGCTTCGATGCCGTCGTCCAGCTCATCCAAGATCTGGCTCTTCAAGACCCTGAGCTGACCTTCCATGACCGTCCTGAAGCCCAGGATGGATTCCTGGAGAAGCTTTTTCGGGTTGGGAAAGTGAGGTCGGGTGGCGCCTCCCCCTCCGACTTGTTCGGTGCCGTCGGAGAAGGTCGAGTAATCCGTCAGCGAGGTCAACTTTTGGATGAGAGAGGTAGCTTGAGGCGAGATGGACCAACCGAGATCCTCGACCACTTCGGCGAGGGATTGAAGCGCGGTCGAGTGGTTCGATAGGATGTCCAGAGTGAAGGCCGAAGGCAGTGAATCCGGGTCTGTCGGTGTGGAGAAGGAGGTCTGGGGGACCAGAGGAGGGGCCAGAGCCAGGGCTCTGCGGTAGAGCACCACGGATTCAACCAGGTGGGTCAAGGATCGAGGTGGTAGGTAGAACCCTGTCGCCAGGAGGTACTGGACCCTCGCTCTGCAGCGATTGGTCCAACGAAGGGATTGGTCAGTCTCGAAGTGGGTGAGGGTGGTCGCGGGAGGAAGGAGAGGGAGGAGAGGGAGAGAGATGACTAGAAGGGGGAAAGGACCTCCACTCACGCATTGTAAAAAGCATCCGCCGAGTTGGGATTCAGTTGGCACGCCCTGAGGTAGAGCCTCACCGAGGACTCGTAGAACCTCTGGGCTTTGGAACCGAACTGGAACCTCTCGCCTTTCTCCTCGCTCTCGATCCCGGCTTCCAAGGCTTCTTCAAAGTCGGTGTAGGTAAACTCCTGGTTCTCTGCCAGGGGCGCTTTCCCACCTCCCCTCCCTCCGCCTCCACCTCTCCTTGGCAAGGTGGGTTTGCCGTCGTTCCTCTGGTTGGAGGGTCTGCCCTTTGGCATCCCCGCTAGAATTTTGGTTTCGTTGGGGGGGTAGGAGGGGTGAAGTGGGAGAGAGATCTCACAAGTTGGGGATGGCCTGATGCGAAGGATCGTTGGTTGGGGTCCAGGGGAAAGATGAAGAGGAAGAACAAAGTAGGAGGAGGAGGGGGAAATGAAATCAAAAAATTGAAAAGAGGCCAGTGAAGAAGGCAACCAAAAGTAAAACGAAAAAAGGTTCGAGGTGGGGATGTGGGAAGATTAGGTAATCCAAGTGGAGGATGGCGCTTCCCTCCCTCCGTCTGTGGATGCTTGAGAACTCGTGGCGGCTGGCTTGACGGAAAAAGGGGGGTTTGATAGGCTCAAGGAGTGGGAGGGGAAAGACCTGTGCAGCGTTTCCAACGGTTGGGCTCAGGGACAGTTTCCGAGCATCTCGATGACCGTCGATTGCTGGTCGAGGTGGTGAACAAGTTCAAGGGAGGGCGACAAGAGGGTGTTTGGAAGAAAGTGATTCGGAGTTAAGACAGACTCCAAGGGTGGGGGGAGGGAGGCGATTCGTCCGAGAGTTGGTTTCGTGACCCGACCATTGCGTGGCTTGTGCTCGTTTCCCCCTCTTTGGTTCCTGCCCTTTCTCTCTCCCCCTCCTCCTCCTCCTCCTCCTCCTCCTCCTCCTCATCGCTTCCCACCCTCCCTAGCACTTCCCAAAGGACCCAAGAGAAGAAGAAGAAGGAAGAAGGAAAACCCTCCGATGCTCCATCGCCTAGCCCTCCTCTCCAGTCACCTCTTGTCACCATCCAGAACCTTGTCGACCAAGATGACCTCCTCCGCCGCCGCCTCCCTGCCAACCTCGATGAAGGCGGTTCAGATCTCTCAACCCGGATCGTTCGAACAGCTCAAGCTTTGCCAGGTCCAACTACCAAAGATCCTTCCCCACCAGGTCCTCATCAGGACCGAGTACTCGGGCGTCAACATGATCGACAACTACGGTCTCTCGGGACTTTACAAGCTCCCCCTCCCTGCCATCCTCGGTCACGAGTGCTCGGGCAAGGTGGTTGCCCTCGGAGATCAGGTCAAGGATCTCAAGGTCGGCGATCCCGTATGCGCCTACACTTTGGGAGCGTGAGTCACCTCCCGTACCTTTCAAGGAGAAGAGGAAGATGAAGAAAGAAGAAAAGCCCCCCCCCCCCCCCCCCTTCCC
>KZ819831.1:0-39714 GCA_003144235.1 Violaceomyces palustris | reverse complement strand
CCCCCCCCCCCCTCAATTCCTCCCCCCAATAACCCCCCTCCCCACCCCCCTTCCCACCTACATCAAGACTTCCCACGTCACCCGCCCAAACGCATCCCCTTAGGCAAGAAGAAGAACGCCAACAAGCAAGCATCTGAAACCATGGGTAAAAGAAGTGCCACCTGCAAGTTTCCCGTCGCACGCATCAAGAAGATCATGCAGGCGGATGAGGATGTAGGAAAGGTAGCCCAAGCCACCCCGGTTCTGATCTGTAGGTTGAAGCGCCGACGGTTGCAGCAGCAAGGTGGACGAGTTGTCGTGCTGACTTGAGCGAGTTGCCCTCTTCCTTTTACCACTCTTTCGTTCCCTCGATTTTTTTTCTTCCTTTGGGGATGAAAATCACATTCAACCCAAATCCGATCATCCATCAGCCAAGGCTCTTGAGCTCTTTATGGCCAGCATTGTCGAGGAGACCGTCAAGGAGACTCGAAAGCGCGGAGCGAGAAAAATGTCGCCCTACCATGTGTAAGTTCTCTGCCCGTCCTCGGCTCCTTCTCCGCGTCTCTTGTCTCCTCTCTCCCACTGAAACTGATCCGATTCTTTGATCTTCTTCTAATCATCCTTCCTCCATCCCAGGAAACGAACCGTGCATGAGAATGACACATTCGACTTTTTAAAGGATATCGTGGCTAAGGTCGCCGATCCGGTCGAGGGTGGCTCAGAGGCTGCTGGTGACAACCGAGGAGGAAAACGAAGGAAGACGGGTAAGAAGGAAAGCGACGATTCAGAGTGATCCACTTTCCGAAGTGTCCTTCCAAATATACCAGAGCGCTTCGCACTCGAGCTGCACACGACACGATGTCAGGTCTCGCCCTGCCTTTGTGAAGGGGCTCCATCTATCAGAGCCTTCGCAACAAATGTCCAGCTGGGCCAATCAGAACATAGATCGTTTTCCCCCGCCAACTGTCATCTCAGGACCCTTTTTCCCCCTCTCTCTGCCCCCTCTTTTACGCCATATCACATCCTCTTAGGTCCAGACTTGGGTCTGGCTTCTCTTTTGTTTTTCCCTTTCTTCTTCCCAGCTGTATCCACGGTGAAGGCTTGCATAGTAATATTAGTGTACAATAAGGATTTGCAAATGCGTTCTCATAGCCGTTTCGCCTCTCTCCCCTTCCTCAGAGGTCCATTCACTTCACTTCCTTGCCACTTCTTTTGATAAGGCCTTTCCTTTCTCGTCCTTGATCTAAAGACAAGGCTTTGCAACACAACCACTCGGTGGACGAGTTCGATCGAAGCGGTACTTCCTCGTAGCTCCCAATGTGGCTTTTCTTTGCATCTTGGCTGGCTGCATTGAAAAGGTTTGTCTTTTCAACAGGGTACGGAAAGGCTTGGGCTTGTTTCCAGGTTGGGTTGGGTGAGAGTGACGGGATCAAGGGTCGCTCGACTTTTCCAGGCTGACAGCTGGGTTTTCTGACTCTGACTGTGGCATGACTGGCTTGTGACCACAGCAACCCCCCTTTTTTTCTCTTTTTTTTCTTCTGATTTTCTTCCACTTTCCCACCTTTTTTGAATCGCGTTTTGCCATTTTTCTGATGGAAAAGGCTCCCCGCGTTTCTTGACCGATTCCCCATTTTTGGAGGCTTAAAGCTTGCTGCACCTGAGCCCACGTAACGTTTCCCGTACGAGTCCAAGTGCAAGTGTTGCTCTGCTGCCTTTAGTCACCCTTGCACTCACTTATGTAGCTGTATATACAGTACAGTACATATCCTTGGTACTTTATCTCCTTGTTCTGTATACAGTATTTGGAATTTCGCCACCAGTAGCATCCATATTCATGTGATTAATGTGCAAATAGAAGTACAGTACCGCTCATGACTTGGAATCCATTTGTAGGCCCCTGGGTGAGGATTATGAGGAATTTAAATAGGTACTTAGAGTCATAGAATCGTACATCCTAACTGTATTCTCACGATCAAGGCAAGGCCTTTCTTTTTTACCGACCTTATCGTGCTTAGCATCGCTCGCACCGTCCCCTTGGCCTTGGTGAGCCACGTTCAACTTCACATTTTGAATGGCTTTAGTCAAAAACCATCTCCACCAGTGTCAGTACTTTCCTCTCAAACCAACATCATCTCCCACTTCGCCGCCATCATTTGACTACCCAATCAACCACCTTCACACCCGACTCGCCATCTCTCCATTTTACGGCGACAGCTTACTCCTGATTCGTGCACTCTTCAAAACACCCCTGATTGCTCCACAAACTCCAAGGAGAGGACCAAGTAGTACCTTGCAACTTCAGAGGGATCTCTGCCTTGCTGGCTCTTGACGACAAACGACATCCACCGCTTCACACAAACCGCTCAGCATGTCTCAGCCAGAACAACAGGCCGGTGCCATTGCCGCTGCACCACCGCAGAAGCCTTTCCAAACCAAACTGGTTCTCCTTGGTGAGTGAAATGGTAAGCTCTTTATCACGAGTCGTTCTCCTTCCGCCTTTACGCAAACAAAAAGGGCAAAAGGGCAAGGAGTCTGCGCGTTGGAGAGGAGTCGGGCAGAAGGCATCTTCGAAGGCCTCGACTAGGACAACCGTTTTGAGCTCTCAATCTAGTGAAAAGGGAGGCGTAGACGAAGCGTTAATGCTGATCTTCCCAACTTTATCCTGAAATTGACTTCTCCACACTCCTAGGTGAGGCTGCCGTCGGAAAGTCATCGGTCGTCCTCAGGTTTGTTCAGAACGATTTCCAAGAGAACAAGGAACCAACCATTGGGGCCGCGTTCTTGACTGTAAGTAGCTCAGGGAGTTTGCCACCCAATATATCATTCACGGGACGAGGGGTCTTGGCCTGCATTTTCACAGCACTATCTCGATCAGGTTGACCAAAGGCTGAGCTTTTCTTTTGTTCGATCTCTACCTCTTCCCGCCTCGATTCCTAACCCTGATCTAGCAAAAATGCCGACTGGAGGATCGACTCATCAAGTTCGAGATCTGGGACACTGCCGGCCAGGAGCGATTCCACAGCCTAGCACCGATGTACTACAGAAATGCCCAAGCCAGTGCTGTCATCTACGATGTCACCAAAGCCGTGAGTGTTCGAAAAAAAAAATCAAACTCCGGATTTTCTCTCCTTTCAGATTTAAGCTTCCGACCGGCCTGACCGTTGCTTTCTCCACATGTGTAACCCTTGCCACGACAGAGTTCTTTTGAGAAGGCCAAGTCTTGGGTCAAAGAACTTCAGCGCCAGGCCAACCCAAATATCGTAATCGCCCTGGTCGGGAACAAGATTGACTTGCTTGGAAGGACTGAGTCGGTGGAAGAGTCGACCGCCCAGGGCGAGGAGGATGACGAGACGGCCACTGCCACTCCAGAAGCAGGCGCTTCTAGTTCATTGAGGGCTGTACCGAAGGACGAGGCTGAGGCGTATGCCAAAGAGTCTGGCTTGTTGTTTTTTGAAACCAGTGCAAAGACAGGTGAGGGAGTCGTTGAGGTATTCACTGAGATTGGTGAGTCTACAAGAAGCCTGCTCGATGTATGCCTTCTTCATTCTGACCTTAGTACGATCACTGACCAGCTGACTTGGGACTTTTACGTTTTCCCAACAGCGAAGAAGATCCCGATTGATCTACACCTTGCTCGCAGCGCTGCCGCTGCTACTGCTGGCGGGGGCTCTGGTGCCGGAAGAACCGGGGCTGGCGCCCAGAGTGGAGGTGTCGATCTGAACTCTGGAGGAGAAAGCAGAGGAAGGGACGCTTGCAGCTGCTAGAGTGGTCTCTTCTTGTTCCCTTGACTTTGCGATATTGGTACCCCTGTCTCTTTCGATCTTGACTGGTGTCATAGACCGCCGATTCAGCTGACCACTGCCTCGGAGGACCTCTTGTTTGGTCCTTGGCAGGTATCCTTACCTCACACTGTTCATTCTCCCGCTTCTTTCATTCCTATCCTCCTATTCTATTTGTTCTACCCCTCCGTAGATGGGATCCCTATACCCCCATCCAACCCAGCTCTGGCCTCATACTTGATTCAACTGTAAATGCGCTTTTCTCCCTGTTCTATCCCGACCCTTCAACAGCCCCCAGGAAAGGTGTCGGTGTCATTCTCTTCCCAGTCATTCCTCTCAATCCCTCCTTTCTGTCTTGCCTTCAACCTGTCTATATCATCAATCACAGAGGTCCTGTCTCCTTCCTTCTCACGCGCCGCCGTTTTTCACTTGAAATGGAAATGTCCTTGAAATCGGAGTGATTGTCGTATCCTCAGGACCCGAAGACAGGAGACTTAAGGGTCCGTTCGGAGGAGAGCCCTTGCGCGCATGAGAAACGTCGTCTACGTGGGACATGTGTGCTACACCCCCCCAACTTTTGACGAAAGGATTTTGATCCGAGGTTACCCAGGGATCGTAGGCCCAGCACCATTTACTTCCTTGCTTGAACCAGTGCAAATTCGATTCCTGTCAAGTCCTAATTATTGAGATCCCGACTGCGAGGCAACACAAGACGTGACCACGGCCACCCACTCAGGGCGTAGGCGCGCACAGTGACTCCATTGCGGGGAAGTGGTCAAAAACCTGTATTACGTAAGGGTTTGGGTTTCGGCTTTGACGAAAATCTCAGGGAAAAGAAAAGAAAGCGTATTTGGGATCCCACATCCTCCAACCCCACCAAACGACCCACGCCAACTCCAACAAACATCCTTCTCTCTATACAACCACTTTTCCTTTCGGCCGCCTTCTACTTTCGAAGGCTTTCTCTCACCATCCCTGAAGACGCAGAGAAAGTGAGGATCGTAGCTGAAAGCGGGGAAAATTCAAGGAGAGGCAAAGCCAAAAGTGGGTGGTGGAAGGAGAAGCATAAGAAGCACGACGACCAACTTGTTCGACGATCTAACTTGGCACTCGACCATTCGACACTCTCGGCGCCATTGAGGGGATTATTTGCTGATAATCTCTGGGTATTCTAGTTCCGTCTTTAAACCCAAATTCATTCAGTCCGACCAGAAGCGCCTCTCTTTCCAACGCCGCCCTCGCTTCACTCTTAGCAAGAGCGAAGGGCTACACGCCTGGTCAAAAGAGTCGACCAGGCTGGAGTAAGAACGTCAGATATGACAGCCTCTGGAGGTATGTGATGGGCTTTGATTTGAATGGACCTGCCACCGCGTCGGGGGCATCAGCCGGTGCCGACAAGGCCAAACTAGGAATCGCTCTGCCTGACTCACAAAGAAAGATAAATGCTTACCGAAGCCACTGATCTCATCCTTCTCCTTCGCCCTCGCTACTCCCTCAGTGCACGATCTGACACCCGGCTTCACATGGAAAGATGGTGAGTCGTTCCTACGCATTCAAAAGGCGAACCTTTCCTCCAACCGAGCTAACACTGAGTTGCAACACCGCCAAACTCCGCACCAGAATATCAAAAGCAACTGGAGCATATAGCAGAGACTGATGAGGTGGACCAGAAGTAAGTTATTCATGAATTTCGCCCTGGTCCAAAGATTTTACTAGACTAAGAGTTCGGTGGCAGTACGGGGCAAGTAGCGTGGTAGGCAAGGCTGAAAGGAGGCGGGTGCTTACCTCCTTGAACATGTGCACACTCTCTGGACGCTGTTGCGACTTCTTCATCTCCACAGCATCAACTGGACAAATCTCAAGGACGCGATCAAGTATAAGATCATCGAGTCCTTGGCAGGTTTTCCGGAAAACCCTTCCCCAACCCTTCATGCGGCGGCTCTTTTGATACCGCTAGCGAACAATGAAGATCTCGAAGGACCACATGATGCGAGCTACGCAACGGAAGCCAGCTCGAATAGCATACCAGTCCAAGGCGTACAGCCTTCATCTTTCACCTCCACTGCAGCAGCTGAAGCCGCAGCAGGACTGGTCAAGAGGTTCGCCGGGGAGGGCACAGACATAATGGCTTTTGCGAGTGCTCATGGTATCCATCCTGAGGACGAGATCGGCTTTTATGCCTCCAAGACCCAACCTCCTCCGGACATGAACGGATCCTGGGGGAGGAAACTCGACAAGGGGCAACTGGAGAGGGAGAGAGATGTTGTCTTTGGTATGCTGGACGAGTTTGACACGCAACCGCCTTTCACTATACAGAGGCTATGCGAGCTGGTGGTGACACCTCAGAGGCACCAGAAAACTTCAGCTAAATACCTGTCAGCCCTTCAAAGGCTCCTGGCAGTGACGGCTACTAGGGACGCGTTTCCCATCTCCCCCGATACACTGGATCCTGTCATGCCGGAAGCCAACGGATTACTGCCCGACGGCTCTATACCACCTCTTGAAGGATCCAACGGCTCAGCATCAACATCTTACCAGACCTCGAGGCCCAGAACGCTCTCGAGCGCTTCTCAATCCTCCTTAGATCGGCACTCTCAACCCCTTTTCAGCCCAATACCTTTCCTCATCCGAGATGCGCCTGGAGAGAATGGAGCCGAGAGCGTAGCGAAGGAGGCACTAGCCGAAGTGCCTGAGTTTGAGCTGAGCGGTGCCGATAGAACCCATGAAGAGCCTGAAGAAAAGGTACATGCGGCCGTGGATGTGGCCATGAACAGTAGCGAGCTCGAGGGAGAAGACTCAGTGCCCCAAGATGGGACGGCTGGAATGGCTACCACCGAAGGCGCGACTCTCCCTCAAGCCGGCATCGACCTTCAAAAAGGAGTTTCGGGAGCTTTGGCTACCAGTCCGATAGTGACAAACGAGGGGTCACTAGGCGTCCCGACGGGAAGGGTCGACGAGTTGGATGATGGCACAGCTTCGGGACAAGGGAAAATGGACAACGAGTACCACCCGCTCAGCTCTACGACCGAGGGCCCAGTCAAAGGTCCTGGCAACCGATCGGAGGTAATTGTAGAAGACGATTGTCGTAGGATCAAGAGGATAAGAAGCGATGCTCAACTAAAGGAAGAGTTCAAAACGTTGCAACAGCCTGAGGGTGCGAACGTCTCGAATGAGATGGAAATGGACCCAATGGACCCTTCCAAATCTTCCGATGCGATGATCAACGAGAAAAAAGAGGATGTTGGGAAGGAAAGCGCCGATTTTAGAGATAGGGCTTCTAAGGCTGCAGGTTCAGTGGAAGCTGGAAAGGGGTCATCGTAAGGCCAAGATCCACTTTGGTCCATCCTCTTCTCCTAGCCGTGGTTCCTATGTCGGACCTTGTCGCTCTCGCCCCGAAATTTTCGCCTTCACACGCCTTCTCACTTCTTCTGCTCTTGGTCTGCCAGAGTATCTTGGAGACCTCGCTTGAATCAAACCCATCATCGAAGTCAAAGGAAGAAGGGATCAGTCCAACCTCGATGCACGATCCCAACGAGCTCGAACCTTTTGTCCATCTCTGAATAAGAAAGGGAGCATCGGATCCCACGATCCACATTGCTTTTCATCTGCAGGCTGTACTTGTATTCAACCCGCAATGATAAGATACCACCCTCCACCTCCCTTCTCCACCCATTCCGAACCCACACCCTCTTGTATTTGTAAGAGCCTCCACGTTCTTCTTCCTCCTCTCCCCTCTTTTTTGCTTGGAATCCAACCTGCCATTTCTCTCTCTCTCTCTCTCTCTCTCTTACGCTCGAAACTCTCCCCACGCTGTGTTCTATGGGTCGTCAGCGGACAGGAAGGGAATGGGCATGTTTCCGCAGAAAGGTATGGTACTCGCCGCTGTGCGTGAAAATTCATGTTTGACCTTGAATGCTTGATACGGGGACTTATTCATTTATAATTGCACAGCACACTAAAGTTAACGTCTATTCCCGCTTAACTCAGTGGCAGAGTGCGTCACTAGTATGCTAAACAGGCTTCCGGCACGGCGTGTCGTTATGACGAAGTCAGTCGTTCAAATCGGCTAGTGGGAAAATCCTTTTTGGAATTTGTGAAAGAGGCATTTTTGTTCCTTTTTTTCTTTTTTTTTCCCAACCTTGTTTTCGCAAATCCTTTTTTCGTCACAGGGACTCGAGAGATTTCGATCATGACCAAGGCTCTTTCACTCCTTCCATTTTTCCAAGGTCTCAAGAGAATCCTTACTTCAGTCACAGTGTTCTTGCGTCGATTTATTACGTGGATATCTCCTCGCCAAAGATGGATCTTTCGGGAAGAGGGTGGGGGGGGGGAGAGTTCGGGAATCGGATCTCCTTTCCTCCCCCCTCTTTCACTTTCGTTGTCTCAGCCCGAAATATGTCCGTGGTCCGCCGACGCTGAAACCTTCACTCCCCTTCTAGGTGAAACAGGGGCATGTTGCTCTTCTTCCACCCTCGTTTTTTTGGTTTAATTTGGGTTCCCCCCCCCCTTGGTCGATTATGAAGTTCAAAAAAACTCGGAACACTTTGTGATAAAGGTAAGTTGGAGGAAGGAGTTGGTTCCAGCCTGCGAGATTCCATGAGAGGGATGACTCTTCTTCATCTTCTCCTTCCGCCTCCCTCTATCCTCTCCCCGAAGCGATGGTTGGATCTGACCCGATCCTTGCCTTGGATGAGAAGGAGCGGTGAAAGCCTTTCCCGACTCGGAATGGAGTTGAGGTCCCCCTCTCCAAACAAAGAGGCTTTGCCTTCTCCTGAGTGGCCCCCCATCTGTCGTTTCGATTTCGTTCTCTTTTTCCCTACTTTCCCACTCCGATCCGGCCCATCTGCTACTCTTACCATTTCAAACCCCTCTTTTTTCTTTTTCTGAAACGCATGAAGCATTAAGACATTGAGCATAAAAACGGAAAAGGGTATATCCTTTTTTTCCTTCTGCCCCATCATGCGTATCCTGTTCCTGCAAACTGCTCGTGCCTTCTTGCCTTGAAACCCGAGGGGCTCAGTACCGTAGTCGAACCGTTTGGTCGCAGCTGAACCACCCTCGGCCGAAGATGAGGGCAGGGTGGGAAGAATGAACCTCTCTTACATGCTTGGATGAAACACCACTTACACCTTAGCCTTCCAGCATGTCAAACTCGGAGGGATCGGAAGAGGGGCCTCTTGAGTTGGTTGGGTTTTTCACACTCTTGAATCGCAAAGAAGGGAGGAGGTTGCAAGTTGGTCGGTTGGTTTGCAGTTCGGGGGTTTGTTGCTGATCCTTTACGGCGAAGGGCGGACGAGGTTCTGACCCCTCGTAATCCACGTCCGCAACATGTCCCCCGTTTCCCCTCGGAGGGTGGGGTCAAGGGCGGCAGCAACCCCCCGTAGCCGAATAGCTACAGACACATGGGCACACTAGCCCGAATGCTTGAACACATGAATGCGAAAGCATCTCTTCAATGCTGACGAGAGAATTCTTGTATCCTTCCTTTCCTCCATCTCGGTTAGGACGAGGTAGACATGCTGTAGAGCGAAAAGTTACGCTAGAAACGACCCAAGAGCTTCGATTAAGAGAGCATGGGAAGGACAGCTCGGTTAAATAAGGGGATGCGTCCACTCCGGGCTCAACTAGGGAACTTCCTGACATTCGGTGGTTTCCTTTGAAGTACAGCAACAACGAAAAAAGGAAATGAAAAAAAAAATGTGGAAGAGCGGAGAGAGAAGAGGCGATTCGGAAAGTTGTTGGATGAAGAAAAACAACCCCTTGTAATGCGGGAAAGCGTTTCCAACCTCGAGGCAACGAACGACACGAGGGGCGCGGACGAAGGTGGGAGCCGGGACAAGGATGGGAGTCTGCCGTACGGTTCCCAGCTTCTGCCCCTGAAGCCCACCGAAGAACCCTGCTTGTCTTTCGCTCAAGCTGGTGAGGCTAGAGCTGTTGTTTACTTCCCAACCCAATCCCTTGATGCCATGGTCCAAGACGATCGTCGATCATATGTTCAGGGACATCATACTCTCCCCCCACCCTTGAAGATCAGGATCGTCCTCCTCCTGCCCCTGCACCTTCTCCTGTTGCTCGAATAATGTGCTTGCAGGATCGACCACAACAAAATGAAAGGGAATGCTTTAGGTCTTGCGAGTGGATTTCAACGTGGTCTGCAGTTCGGCGGACTCTTTTCCCTTTCTTTAATCCATGTGATTTGCTTCTGATCGTGGTTCGATATTTTTCTTGACCGTACGCGCGCGCGCAGGTGCTCGATTTTTGATGGATGCTTTCCTCTCCCGTCTTGCCCCCACCAACTCTACCACGCGGCGCATCCTTCTCATGCGCCTAAAAACACGCCCCGAGGCGGGTTGGGTTCACACCAAGTATCGATCGATCTTGGATCGACTCGAAGACTTTGTCAATTTTTAGGAGCTCCTGGCTAGGAGGTCGATTTCAGAAAGAACCTCCGAACTGGAGCAACTCCGTCCCTCTCGTGCGAAGGAAAAAGGAGCTTTTCTCTTGCAAACTATTCTGTAATTATGGGTTTGCTTTCATTCTGACCATGAAAGAGAGCCCAAAAAGCGTCCTGGATCTCACGTCAGCGTCAAGGGGCAAGCGGAGCTGATCAACGTATCGAATCCGTGACTTGCTCTTGGAGATCGTTACTCGAATCGTGATGCCAGTATTCAATCCTGTTCTTCTCTTCCCTTCCCTTTCTTTCTTTCTTTCTTTGAATTGTTTCTTCCCTTTCCTTTCTCGCGCCCAGCTGCATGTTTGCAAAGGGGTCGAAGTGTTAGTGACCAGTCAAGTCTGGATTGAAACAAGCAGAAGTGGGTAAGGTCGACTAAGTGACGCTTGTCGGCAGTGCTTTGACTGTAGTCATGTAATTTAAAAGATTAGAGGTCCGGGGCTCGCGTTGACAGACATGACGAGAAGATTGCCGGAGTTTTGAGCTTTAGCACATGGAGGGTGCGAATTAGCCATGAACACCCGTGTACAGTCAGGGTATGTAAATGCAGTCACACTTACAGTCAAGAGTGTGACTCTGTGAGGTCAGTGTGAGTGTAATCCAAGTAAAGAGTACGTGCAAGTAGGATCATGGGTGTGACTACTAATGCTCACAAATGCGATGAAGAGGAGGCTGGGGGTGAAAGAAGCGGAGCGAGGCAGCAAGCAAAGCAAGGGGAAGAAGTCGGAGAGCTATCTTCAAACTCAAACGTGAAACAAAATAAAAGGATTAGGATTCGATCCATGATTGTGCAAGCCAAGGCGTGAGCCCGACCCTGGTTTTTGCTTTTTCGACAAACTTCCGCATGGAGGATCCCCGTCCCATCAAAAATATATATAAAAAAATAAGAAAAATCACTAGATGTATGTACTGTGGACTATTCGCTACAGGCACCCCATGGACGCACCCCTCAGTCATCAAAACAAACTTTCACTTGGCTGTTATGGGGGGCATGAAGCACCCCATACGGCGGGGGACATGGTAGGGGTTGGGGGAGCTCTACCTATGCGATCCCATTCCAAGACAGAACACAGGTACCAGTTGGGTCTGTTTCACCTGCCCGAACTGATCTTTCAAGAGGAGCTTGATTGAGCGATGACAATTTGGGCCCTGACTAGAATCGATAGAGATTCTTAATGAAAACCGCTCAGATGGTTGGGAAGGGTAGGAAGAGGGCACAACGATTCGTCCATTTGGTCTTGGAAAAAAAAAACGATTCTCCATCTCCCTTCCGCCGACTTTCAAAGTGAGAGTCGCCAACTCACTCCTCCTTGTTCTAGTCCAGCAAAGGGATTCACAGTCAGAGTCATGAGTGTAACGCAGAGATTCATAGGAAGGGCGAGTCCTTCTCCAAGCTCGTTTCCATCATGGATTTTGAAAGCACGCTCGAGAGGGCTGAGGGGACTTAGGCAGGAGAGGTCGAAAAAAAGATCTCCGATCAAAATCCTGTGAGGTTTCGTGCACGCGCGTGTTTTTCGATGGGCGGTGCGAAGGGTGTAAGACCCACTGAACAAATTTTTTAACGACCCTAGTGATTTACCTCAAATGAGAAGGAGAGAGAGGGAGGGAGAGAGGGAAGAGAGAGAGGCCCACAAGTTGTTGAGTAATGAGTGTTAACCCGCGAATCCTTACGCTGTTCTGTTAAAGAACCCCGAAAGTCTGACTTTCACCGCCACGCATTTCCGAGGTATGGCTTTTCGAATGAGCCTCATCCCGACCATTCCCCTTAAACTTTCCACCTGAACTGCGACAACGGGCTTGCTTAGCCAAGTAGGAAGAGTTGGATGAATCGATCCACCCTTGCCACGACGCTTCCTTTGCCCAACAACCAACCGAATACGTGGCTTGGCCTTCCTCGCCTAGGTTGGAGGGCCCTACAGGATGTTGCTGAAAACCGACCCCTCACCCCATCAACATCCCTCCCACTTTTCACTCTCGCTCCAACCGAGTGGTTAACGTGCTGCTACCACATGTGCTGCGCTCTCCCACAAGGAAAAGTAAGATTCAGATCACAGCGTTCGGTCAAGTGTTCTTTTGGAGACGCTCTTGTGTCAAGCTCAGATCGAAAAAAAGGCCAGCTGGTGAGTAGCTAGCTGGTCCGACGAGGTTGCAAGCAAGGGGCTTACTGGACAGAGATCGAATTGTCAACCTCTAGGAGTCAGGGATGGAACTGTATTGGGTTTCGTTGGAAGAAGTGATTCATTTCTTTAGCTTGTTCGTGAGTTGGGAAACTAAAGAGCAAGATGAAGAGCACGTAAAGCCCCACCTTGCGTGTTGAAGCAAGTGAATGGGCCTGACGATGGATCATTACGATCGAGGCTCGAACACCTTCCCTGAGCTCGCCGAAGAGGCTTAAGCTACCTGCCAATAACTTTCCTTGTTGAACCAAGTTGGTTGAGGAGCTTTCAAGGTCCATCATGCGAATCACAAATGTGGATGTGCACATGTGAGAGGTGAATTGTGAATCACGACGTGCGACTGTGACTACTGTGGTTGTAGACTCAAACTGAATTCTAAGATTCTTTCTCCCTACATCTCGGGAGCATTTTTTATTTTTATTTTTCATTTTTACTTTTACTAAATCATTCTGTGATCGTTAATCCCCTCTCGACTTTTTTCCTTCTTCGAGAATGAGCGTCGCTTGAGAATGGCTCTCGAAGGAGGAGGGTAAGTCATGAGTGTGTTAAGACTCGTTGTTGCTGTTGAAGTGTTCGTTCATCCTCGAGAGAAGGACCTAAGGTTGGGGAGGTGTCCTATAGAAGTCAAGCAAGGTTGGTTCGAGTGTGGGGAGTTCTCTTCTTCTTACATATTGTTGGACTATTTTGATTGCATTTCATGTTATTAGTATTTTAGGAACCATGGTTCCTCTTAAGGACTCTTGCAACCAATTTGGGGCTGACTTAATTCACGTCTGCGCCTCCGTGCCCCCCGCCCATGAAAGGCGCCGCCCCACCGCCCAAACACACTCTTTGTGACGTGACGTCTTCAGCCCTCACGGAGGGGCCGAGGGAGCTGAGCCACAACGTGAGCGAGAGTTTCAGTAAGGATGATCGATGCCTACCTCACCCCCTCTTGCTCTTGCCTTTTGGTCACGACCAACTCAACGCTTTCGTGGTCTTCTGGAACCCTTCAAATCAGGTCAGCAATGAAAGAGGAACGCCGGGCTGGGGAAGAGTTTCAAGCAGGAATCATCATCTTTCGCAGTTGAAGTCGAATCACCTCTTCGGGTATTCAGCTTTCGAATCCGATCTTGCGCCCAAAAAAAAAAGAATCAAGAATCTGCCAACCCAATCCTAATCACTTATGACTCCTAGACCGAATTCCACGTCTGGGCGGCAGCCTTTTGGTAACCAGGCCAGAGAGGCGAGTACCGCGACCATCAAAATCAAATTGCCCATCTCGGCTCTGTCGCAGCAAGCCTGATCCATTCATTCGAAGCGTTCCATCTACACTCACCTTCCCTATGAATCAAGATTCGTGATTCCTCTCCTAGAAAGACCAATGGGGGGGGAGACTGATCAAGAGTCACAAGCGATACCAGAAATAATCACATGCTGTCCTTGTTACACCAGCTGCAAGTTCCACCCCGTTCGAGTCGAGCGACAAGCTTGCCGGTAACCATGGGCTCCTAGAGAAAAAAATCGGACCAACCTTCGACTGGGAACCCACTATCCTTTCGGTGGGCTGTCCACCTAGCACGCAGCTTATCGATGATGGCAGTTGTGATCCAGGGTTGTAATCAAAGGAATGAACCTCATTCATACCTTCCTCTTTTCTTTTTTGTCTCCTTGAAGCATTAACGATCCAAACGTGTTTATTTTCGGGGGTGGATACCCTGCTCTCGTATCCGATTCGGGGCTTGGGAAAGAGGAAGGAAGTCACCACACCCCACCTCGTCAACGGGAGAGGGCACAAACCCTTCATCACCGGAGGGAGGAGGGGGGGGAGGCAATCTGGTATCTCTCTCCCGGAAGTTTTTAGTTGCCTTTCCCCAATGCTCAGGTCTAGCCCTTGCGATGCTACTCCTTCCAGTTGAGGTTGAGCCAACTTTCCCTTTTCTCTTCCTCCACCCATTTTTAGAGGGGACCCCGAGATTGGATGTGGTTCATTACGACATCCACTCCGCACCACTTCGCACCAACTGCCTTGATTCCCTGCCAGCCGTCCCTTTCTTCCCTTCTCTCATTTTATCCACGATTCGCACGGTCCGTGAATGCATGGTTGAGATGCTACGATTGAGTATGGATTCTAGAGGGGAGGTAACAATTGTTTGATCCCTCTCTCGCCCACCAGCCCACCACCACCACCACCACCATCATCATCATCATCATCGAAATCATCCTCTTACTGAAACGATCCCATTTCTTGACGACTCAGTTTGCTACGTTCCATAGCCCGCCTTCCTTTTGCCCGCGGTACGTCTAGTGCCCTAGAACTGAGGCTTTTCCACTTCGAGTGTGATTAGTTCTGGCATTTCAAAGAGAATCAAAATTCTCGTCCCTCGCCGCCGACCCTTGTCCAGAACGATCAACCCGACTCTCCACAACGTCAATCCTCCCCTACACCCCATGATTTTCCATCTGTCAAACCTTGAATCCTCCCTCCTCCTTCCCTTTTCTGAAACCCGGAAAGAGGTTGAAATGCGACCGGCAAGAGGATAAATGGAACAACGAAATCGCGATAGTAGTGAAGAAGCTTGAGCCAAAAATGCAAAAAAAGAAAAGGAAGTTCTTGGGACAAAGGAGTAAAGCTCACACACTTAAGACTGTTACATGACAAAAGAAGGCAATCGACTGATTCGAACCTGCTTGCCAACTAACTCATGTCTGCAAGGCTGGCAGTTCCTGTAGGGGGGGATGGACAGATCAAGCTTCGTCTATTAGATACCTACACTTACATGAAATCGTATTTTACGATAATCTCAGACGAGGAATCCCTAAATGTATTCATGATCCTTGAAGCGTTGTTTGTCTCTCCCTCCCCAGCCTCCTTTAATCTTATTTTTTTTATCTTTATTTTTTGCTTGTTCATATGCCTGAGCTCCTAGGCTTATGTGGGAGACTCCATTTTGTGTAATACATGCGCCAAACGCAACCGTGTTAATCGACTTGTTGTGTTACTATAAAGTGGATCTAAAAAAAAAAAATCGAATGTGCGGTAGCCGTGACCTCCCACCAAAAGGTTCAAGGCCAACAGTCACAGTCAAGGAAACCCATCACAGCTCCTCTCGCTTCCCCCCCCCTTCCTCGCGTCCACTACGTTTCTCACACTCTCCCCTACCCCATCCCTTTTTCTTGCTCCGCCCTACACCCTACTTTCTCCCTCCCTCTACTGTCCCTGTCCCTTTCCCTGTCCCTGTCCCTGTCCCTGCCTGCCCCTCCGCCTCCCTCTTCGTCCCTTCCCCTCCTTCTTTCCCCCCCTCTCCCTCCCTCCCATCCATTCACCCTCCCGACGCATACCATCCCAGGTTCCCCTCCTCCCCTCCTGTTGGTCACTCCTACCATCTTATACTCACTTTTCTTTCCATCTCCCCTGCTTTTCTTGGCCAGCCTCGGAACTCGACGACGATCAACCACTCCACGTGAGAGTGACCACGCTCACGTCCACCGCTATCACCCATTTCCACCTCTGATCCATATCAATTATCCGAATTTTCCGGGGCAGCAATACCGCATCACACCCAACCGCCATCGAAAAGAACGATCAACGGGATTTCTTGAAGCTGGCATTCAAGGATCAATACCATTAGGCCAAAACTCGATCATTCCGTGGCATTCATTCACACCTCCTTGTCTTTCGACAGCCTCATCATCTTCAGCAAAAAATACCGACAGCTCAATTTCGCATCCTCAGTGGGCAGCGCCGAGCACCGACTAGTCATTCAACAGAGGAGAGCGTGTACAAACAGGCAGTGTTGCTGAAATAGGGCCTCCCGGAAAGCATCCCAACTCACCCAAACCCTTTTTGGCTTCGATCATCACCACTTGTCTATTCCATCCATTTTCTCCTTCTTCTTTTCAATCTGGTTGTCCAATCTCTCAAGGGTCTGCTCCCTCCTCCTCGCGATTCTTCATCCATTCATCCACCAGGGGACATCTTCCCACGCGCCATCTTTCCTTTCAGTACTGCTGCAACAACGCCAACCCACTTCTTTTTGAGTACGTGATCTTCAACAAGCTCAAAAGAATTGCTCAGCTTCAGCTGCCCATCTTCGAGTCCAAGTAAGCTGCCTGATCGAGATCAGCTCTAGCGAAACAGCAGCGTCTGGAAACCTGGCCTACCTTTCAACGGGTTTTGCTTCCTCGGACCCTCGTGGATCCCATCTCTCCTGATCCTTCGGAGACGAAAAAAAAGATCTTGCTTTAAGCGTCGGAGCTGGCGACAAATCCAAGGTCTGGGTCAAAGATTTCGGATTTCATGCTCAAGCGCACTCTCCCCTACGAATTCGAACACCTTGACAATTACCACCTCTACCACTATCGGCAACACCAACCTCAGTCACCGCTTCCGTTCTCCCCACCATTTCGTTGGAGCGACCAGCCCATAAAGACTGCACCGCCCACAAAGCTTGTCTTTGACGACGTGCCATCCCCTACTATCAAGTTCACCTGGCAGGCTTTAAGGCGTGATAGCATCCCTCGCAATTTCGTTCCAGAGCCTGGTCTCTGTTCTACATTTTCTGTTCCAGGGGTCCCTCGATCCAACAGAAAGATCGCTCCCGCGATCCCTTCAACATTTCCCGCCTCTTCCTCCCCCTTCCCCTCACCATCGTCTGACTGTTCAACAACTTGCACCTCTGTCGCTTGCTCTCCCCGAAGACTAAAACGTCGGAGGATTTCGGATCATCTGATGGTGGACAACTCGCGTGATCTCGCTATTGCCACGAGCTCCCGAGTGAGTCTTGGTGGGGGCGGGGAAGGCTCGAGTGTTCCAATACACGGGCCAAGCTTGCCCCTGCACCCAACGCTGAATATGTCATTTGGCGTCAGATTAGATGCGGAAATGGCAGCTGGTGGTGAAAATCACGGATTGATGGCCGCTGGAGACTACGTGCTGGATGGCGGTGAATCGAGTCGGTCGCGATCGAGCAGTGCGGAACCGAGAACCAAACCTATGCAACTCGACGACCTTCCCTATCGGCATGGGGAAGAAAGTATTGTGCCGCCTTCGCCAAGACCTAGCGCGCTCGCTCCGAGGCCGAAGTTTAGGGCGGGGTCCAACTCCAGAGGCCTCTCGCTCAGCATTCCCGAGGACGGCAGAGCATTTGGAGGTCTGTTCGTACCTCCAAAAGACGGACTCGCCTACTTGGACTCGCCGGACGAGGAGCAGGGTATTATTCAGTACGCCCTCGATTCCCGTGCCGATGCTGCTTCTCTGCAAAGCCGAACAGCAACGATCAACTCCGCGTCAGCCATTATGGATTCTAAGTCTTTCAAGGCGAGGCAAGGGAGGAAAAAACCGTCGCGCTTGAATCTTGCTCCGCCGTTGACGCTGGACGAAGCTGGTGCCTCCTCTCGCTCTGTGCCCAATTCGCCGAGTGTGGCAACGCGGCCAGTGGTCGGAGCCCTGCTGAGAAAAGGGAAAGGGAGGACGGAGAGCTCCATCTTGGTCCCAACATCGGAGGCCAAGGATCTGTCAAACACACTAAGAGGAACCCCTCGGAGACGACCAAGCATGCCTTTTGGGAACAAGGGGTGAGTAAATAATGATCAGCGAGGAGCAGCAGCCTTTCCCCCGTGCGCATTCACGCTAACTTCTCAACCATACCTTGCAAACAATAGCGTTCATGGCGTCGGCCTCGACCGCGATTCCGACAAAGGGATTTCTTCCGGTATGCAGAGACCCCCTGAAGCTTTCAGAGATCCCTCGGAGCACATTTTGAGCGGGAAAGGAAGCACTCTGCAGCATGCTAGGAGCGTGTACTCTCGTGGGCCTGTTGAGATTCTTCCGGGCCTGTTTCTAGGGGATGAGCACAATGCTCGAGACAACGAGATGCTCAGTGGTCTGGGCATCACGACAGTCCTGAATGTGGCCAAAGAGACCACCTTACCTTTCCAGTCTGAGCAAGGTACCTCGCCAATGATATCGAAGCCCAGCATGCCCTCGATTTCCAGTCGGGGACGGACCCAGCCGAACTCTCAGCACCAGGAGCCGAAGGGTCCTACGTCCGACGTTGAAGTGAAGAGCGGCAGCGAGGAAACCCTTCCCGCACTCAGTCCAACCACGGCGAACAAGGACACATTCTACACGCCCCCAACTACAGCTCTACCCTCCCAGAGCATACTAAGGAGTCCGGATGAAAGCGATCCCGGTTCAAATCAAAGAGTGACCATCGACCAAATCTCACCGGTATCGTCCCTGTCCCCCGACACTCCCTCAATAACACCGACATTCCTTAGGAACACTCTGTCAACCCCGAACCTTCAGTCTCAGTACCAGAAGTACTCTGGTGAATCTCCGGTCTTTGCTCCCTCGATCGACGCCGTGGCGATGAGGAAGACAGTCTCGCGGGACGGAGGCTCTTACCGCCTTCCTCTCACGTCGTCATCCTCGGAGGATGCTGGCGAGGATAGCTCTTCGAGGGCTTCTCAGTCCTCATATGCTACCACAGCCAGTCCCTCAGCCGCGGAGCCTGCCTCGCTCTTCCCACCTGACAAGGAGTACAGCTTTCATACCGACCAAGCGTATTCTACTCGGGTCAGATCTGAAAGTGAAAAGCACAGATGGGCGATCACGACTGTTGAGCTTCCCAAGAATGCCACTGCTCTGAACATACCCGCCAGCCCCATGTCGAACAGGTTGAGCGACCTTCGTTACATCAAGTTGCCTTGGACCCACGACGAGACTGACCTGGCTTCTTCGGATGGAGGCTTTACCCATGGCTGCGCTATCATTGCGGAGGCTCTAGGAATCGATGCTCGACTCAGGTATCCAAGCCGACTCTCGAAGGACGCTATCGTGTCCGCCCTCGGGGCTGGCGCTGACCCCTACGGAAGCTCGGGCATATCTGGTGAGAAGAAAGGCAGCATACTCGTACACTGTCAATGTGGCGTCAGCCGGAGCGCCACCTTGGTGATCGCCTTTGTGATGCAGGCTGCCGCTTTGCGATACGGCTATGAGGAGAGCAAGTCTCTCATGGGGATGCACGACTGCTACAACATGGTCAAAGAAAAGTCAGCAAGCATTTCCCCGAACATTAGCCTTATCTACCAGCTCGTCGAGTGGGAGAGGCACCTCTCTGCAGCCGCAAGCAAGCTCAGGGAGGCTTTGGGCGAGAGCCACGAGGGTCAGCAAAGGGCCAGCGCTGGTGGCTCACCAGAGCTCGGTCCCGAAGTAGCCGGTTGGTCAAGCGAAGTGATGGACGAGGAGATGTGGACAAAGATGCGAATGGACGAGGAGCGAAAGGAAGCAGAAGAGGAGGACAAGCGCAAGAAGGAGAGGCTGGCGGAAGCTGTTCGAGCTGCCGCTGAGCGAAAGGCTGCTGCCGAGAGACTCGAAGGTGCGATGCCGTCACCAGATTCCGGTCACCCGACGGTGTCCGGCCAGGACGCCGGGGGTCTCAGTCAGAGGAGGAAAAAGAAAACTCCTGCCCTTCTACTCAAAGGAAGCGCCGGCGAGCTCCAGACTCGGTTGCCATTGGCGAGAAAAACTCCTCCGAAGCTAACAATTGGTGTTCCCAAGGACAGCGGCTCAATCATCCAGGCCATCGAGACCCCTCATCGAACCACGTTTGACAAAGACGCGTCTTTCGACAAAGAACTGCCTCCCCTGCCTGCTGAAGCCTTCGAGCAGCGAGGTGATCCACACCCAGGACCGAATCCCGATAGGCCTTCTCTCAACACTAGCCTTGCCATGACGGAAACCACCTCTCCTTCTCCAACCTTGGACCCGTCTCTTCCAAGCTTGCCTTCCAGCGAGACGATCCGGGCTCGCCCTTCCACTGGCAGCGAAGGCCCACCTTCGAGCTTCACTTTTGGGCTGTCGAGCAAGATGGGCTCGGGCCGTTCGAGACCCATGTCGACTTCCAATGCCACCTCTTCCCCTATGTCGGTATCCTTGTCAGTGTCGAGCGGAATGGCCAGGTTCTCCTATGCAGGGCCTCCAACTGCGTCTCTGAGCGGTCACTCGTCCTCGCATGGCCACGGTGTCAGCAGCAGTGGAAGTAGCAACACCCTCTTTGGAGCAGCCTTGCAATCCCGGGAGGAACGGCGAAAGCAGCACCGAAGGACCTTCAGCTCGGACTGGCCCGCTTTGAAAGCCAACCTCGAGATGGAAAGGTTGAACAAGCTAGAACTTCAGAAGAAAATCAAGGAAACGATTGACGGGTAAGGTTCGCTTGTCGCGAAAGATTGTCCATGGTGCACCGCAGCAGCCTGGACATCTCGAAATGATGGCTTTCCCCCGCGAGATCCAGGAACAGCATACGTCTATGGGAGATCCAGCATTATCGCAATCACTTTGTTTGACTGCTTCCGAACAATACCATCATCTCTGGTTTTTTTCCCTTTCTTTTGATTTTCTTTCTTTACCTCCTCCCAACCACCTACCCCTCCACTTCTCCCTGGCGTAACCTGCCCGGACGTGTACAACAGATTGCCAGAGGCTTCCACTTTTGAAATTCTCGACCAACGACTCTGTGCCTTCTCGGGAAATCGTTACAGCTCGAGATCTCAATCCAACCCAACCCGACCCGACCCTCCTCTCTATTTCCTTTCCTCTCTTCTGTACTCGAAGTTGACGAGTCCGCTCTTTCGCTTCTTCACTCACATATTCTCAAGACCGTGTGACCTTCAATCCCCCTCCTCACCTTCGCGATCCGTTGAAGGACTTCCATCACCATCTCGGCTGCCACTCTCCAATCCCTTTCTTATCATAGCACTCTCACCTTGTCGCTACCATCTCAGCCTAGCAACTTGTTCCAATCAGCATACATGCAAAACTTGGTTGTCCGCCCTTCTCCGCTTCCTGCTTTTTTACTCACGCCCCGCCCAAAAGAAAACGAATATTCAAATTGCTGTAAGGTGGAGAAGTAAAAAGAAGGATAGTCTGGAGACTGCATGAGTCGAACACGCGACCTTTCGCAAGAGAAACTGATATGCTAAGCGAACGCTCTACCAACTGAGCTAAATCCCCTTCTTGTTTTGAGGGCAATGGACATACAGTATTATCAATTACCAATTGCATGCTCATAATCAACAACTTCCGCAAGCGTGAACCTAGGAAACGAAAGGGAAAGGCGGCAACATTTCAGAAGGAGAGCAATTGGAGTAAGTGGGGACCGAAGAGAAAAAACCAGCTATCGCTTCCTGGCCAAGAAACGTTGCTCCGAATCCCCCCTCCTGCTCACACGAGGGTCTATCAACTCACCCTTGCGACGCTTGTATCCGTCGACTGGCAAGAGGTTCGCTATACTTTCAAGCATTTTTGGAGGTCTCGCCCTATCGATGGGCTTCCCCATTTCCCCCTTTTTTGTTTTTTCAGGGATTCTTAAAGCTGTTTTACAGGATGCAGGATGTAGGGGATGACGGGTCGTAAAGGGGTAGAGGAGATAGAGCCGAGGTTCGAGTCAAGAAAAGGTTGGGGTGCTTGGGTGCGGGTATTGTAGTGGGACAGGAGTGCGCGAGTGTGTGTGAGAGAAGGAAAGGTGCGGGGGGAATGGGATGTGAGGGGTTGATTAGGCTTCTGCGGAGGGGAGAATCAGAACTGGGGTTGCCAGATCCTGATCTCAGCCTTTTTGACGTGATTCTCCCATGCCGGGTAAAGGGTTCTGGCCCAGATGCCCAAGGAATCGCCCCTATTAGCCTGCTTGATCAGTGGATCGTCGGGACCCAGGGTGATGGTGTGCTCCTTGTAGGACCAAGAGGCGTGGACATTTGATTGAATCCGACATCTAGCAACCTCCTCCCATTCTGCAGGTTCGGATTCAGAGCCATCAGCTCCGTTTTCGGATCCCTCATCGTCTGATCTTGGGGTGGCTCCACGACAGGTTTGGTCGCCGCCTTCCTCCCGAGGATCATCTTGGAGGGCTTGCTTCCTGGGCCGATCGAGGGAGAGTTCGAACCAAGTATAGCTGCCTTCGTAGGTCCCCTTCATATGCTGCGGTTCGCCACTGTACCCTTGATCGTGGCTGACGAGTGTGATCTCGACCTTTCTCAGGCAGCCTAGCTCGAGGAAGGAATCCAGTGGCGGGGTCCTGAGGTAGAGTTCGTTGGCATTATTTCGGAAAACGACACTCTCCTCCCTCACAACCTTCCTGACGGAGTGGTAACCAGCCTGATCCAAGATGCCCGAAGTCAGCTCCGGTGGGATGGGCGGCAGTCTGGGTCGTAGGGGCGAGGATTGGGAGGATAGTAGCCATTTGATCTCGGAGACCTGCTGATGGTTGGAGGCGCTGGGTTCAACTTGCCAAGTTTCAGGGCTGACGAAAGAAGAAGTGCCTCCTGGGTTGGACGAGGAGGATCCTCTGCGTCGCCCTTGTTCGCCCCGACCTGCGATCATTGGAAGAAAAGAGCGGAAGAAGGACATCGGCACGATCTCTGCCTGGGAAGAGCGGGTTGTGGTTGGGTGAGAGTGGAATCAGCTGCGATTGATGAAGAAACCGAGCGTTGGAGTCGGGAACAGTGACTTTCTGTACCGAAAGTGTTGAGGGGAGAGCCCACGGATGTATGCGTACAAGTTCAGAGATGTCGTTCGAGTCCTTGGTTGATGGTGCGGAGAGGGAGAGTGTGGAAGGTGAGGTGGGTGAATGGCTCAGTCAGTTTTCACAGAGTGGAAGGACTCGGCCTACACATATTCACATCGCAGCATTTACGTCCATTGACTCTTACCGCCACCTTCATGCGAGGGCACGCGTGGATGCCGAGGTGGAGGGGCAAGTGGTTTGTGGGTGGCGGAGGCGGGGCCTTTCCCTTCTTCACCAAACCGTTTGAAGCGACGGGAAAGGGGACTTGGGACTCGCTCTCTTTGCTTGATGTTCACCCTCGTTCGCCATGAACGTCATGCTTTTCTTCGTCGGAGAAGGTGCTGAAGAGGGGGTGGAAACGGAAACATGAAGCGGAGGATGTTGAAGGGGGGAGAGGTGGAGAAGGCAAGAGAGAGAAAAAGGTGTTTGTTGGTGGCCCGATGGATGGGTCTGTGCGGACGGCCGATCCAGCCCTGCTCACTTCAAGTCAAGTGAGCGATGAGCAGGGTGAGTCTGAATGTGTGTTCGTGCGTCAGCGTGTGCGTGATACATGGTCAAGGGTTTTGTGTATTCGGGTCAGTGATGTTGTTGTCTTTTCTTTTCGCGGCTTGTCGCGTCGAGTGCTGATCGTGATCTTGGTCCCAGTGCCTGTGGTGTGTTGCCGTCTTGAGACTCTAGTATTCAAAAGGAGGTGGTGGGCCAAGCAATCCTCCAAGTCCTGATGCTAATCCCGATCTTTTAATTCATCAAGCTTGAGAATGAAGAGGATCGCTCCCCTCTCGCCAAGTCACACACAGCTCACCATCCATCATCCTTGAGTGAATGATCTGACAAAACGATCAACCCGAAAGAAAACCCATCCTCAAAAATCCACTCTGCTCGGTCGTTTTGCCTTGATCAGCCTCTTTCACCTTCTTCATTACCACTATCCACCCTTCACCTAGCATCCTTCCTCCCCTCCTTCCCTCTCTTTCTCCTTCTCCCGGCCACCATACAATTCCACCCCAACATCCACCAGTCCTTGCCCTCGACTTCCAATCATCAGAAGGAAAGCCTGTACAGTTTGCGCTGGTGAGTGATTCATGTCCAGCTTCCCACCTTGTCCCGCTTTCTTCCTTTCTTCCTTTCTTCTTTTCTATTCCTATTTCCAATCCGAACCTTCTGCACCCAAACCAAACGGAGCGCCGCCCTCTACCTTCAGCTCTTCTCACCACAATTACGGAAGAGTCCCAACTTCCCCTCCAACCCTGAATCCTGAAAGAAGCGAGAACAAAATGAGAGTCGAAAGATCATCCCCAAGTCTCATCAAGATCGCTTGTCTCACCTCCTTCGTCTCTGCCTGTCACATATCCCGTCACCCTTCCTCTCTTCCCTTCTAATCATGCGTCGTTGTACCCGGCTTCCTTGCCTATTTCAGGCACAAGCACAGGCACAAGCAAACCCACCACGCCGGCGCCTGGCTGCTCACTCTCTTCCCTTACACCACATTCCACCTTTCCAAACCCCCAGCAGCCGTTGGGCGAACATACCGGAAAGACGAAAAGAAAGGAAAAGCTAGAAGATTTTCGAGCATCAAGTACCACTTTCATCTCAACCTCGGCTCGGCCTTCCGCAAATCAAGCTTTTCTTTCGGCTCTCCACCAGCCCCGATCTCTTCGAGCTGGCCAGTTCCGAGCGCCAGCTTGGGTCACTCGTGAGCTCGAGAGATCATACGACAAATCTCTAGAGAGGGTCATTTGTGTCAACCCGCTCATATCTTTCCCTCCCCGTATCTTCACTGGAGAGGATGCCAACGTACATCGCTGTGCCAAGATCTCGGTCCGACGCTACGCCATTTTCACCAATATTCTCCAGCAGGCGGCTAGCAAACCAAACGATGGTGCAAACCAACAAGGGGAGCCTCATCTCAACATCTTCATCATCTTCCTCCATCGTCCGCGATACGAATCCGGCTCGGCGGCAAGCCAAGTCGATGTTGGCAAAGTCGCCTCGAAACACTAGATCCTTCGCTGGGTCTCTGCATGGCCCAAGGATAAAGCTACTGCTTCCTCTACTGTTCCTGCTCATCGTCCTCGCTTCCTCGACTGTAGCCTCGCCTGGGGCTTCTCCCCAACCGGCACATCTGCCGAACAGGGTAACCCAAAACTCAGCACCTCAGCCCTCTCCTACCGACCAAGGTGGACTCTCTTCGCTCACCCGGGATAAGTGGATCGGGCTCGGTCTCGCCATCAGCAGCAGTCTGGCGATCGGAACAAGCTTCATCATTACAAAAAAAGGACTGATGGACGCGGCGGAAAGGGGAACGGGGATGGCTTCTGACGGTCACACGTATCTCCAGAACCCCATCTGGTGGGCGGGAATGTCGACAATGATCGTGGGAGAGGTGGCAAACTTTGCGGCCTACACTTTCGCTCCGCCCATCCTGGTAACCCCTCTCGGCGCTCTCAGCGTCCTCATCGGCGCTGTCCTTGCGAGTTTCATTCTCAAGGAGGAGCTCGGGAGACTGGGGAGGGTGGGTTGTACTCTCTGCCTTGTGGGGACAGTCATCATCGTTGTGAACGCACCACCGGACAAGGAGATCCAGACTGTTGACGAGATGCTTAATTATGCCCTTCAACCCGGTAAGTGAAGCCGGAGGAAGAGGAGAGAGATCTTGGCGCTGCTCATGCCCACCTTTCGTCCCGAGATAGATCCAAAATTGGCCTCGCCACTGACGGCTTTGCCCATCCCTCCCGTGCTACTCTAGGGTTCTTGATGTACTGCACATTCGTCCTCTTCTTTTCGGTCTTCATGATCTTTCGCATGGTGCCCAAGTACGGAAGGAAGACGCCGCTCGTCTACATCTCCATCTGTTCATTGGTCGGATCCATCTCGGTCATGAGTGTCAAGGGCCTCGGTGTCGCGCTCAAGCTCACTTTTGACGGAAACAACCAGTTCACGCACCCTTCGACCTACTGCTTCCTCATCGTCGTTGCCGTCTGTATCTTGACGCAGATGAACTACTTCAACAAGGCCCTGGATCAATTCTCGACCAACGTGTGAGTGCGTCCTGTTCCGCGTGCCTGGGACCCGAACGTGGCCGAGGCAAGTGCTGACTCAGTAGCTGGATGATCCCCGTCGCATTCCATTCTTCCGGGCCTGGCAGTGTCAATCCCATCTACTACGTGACATTCACGACATCAACGATCCTGGCCTCGTTCCTTCTCTTCCGCGGCTTCAATACCTCGGCCGCACCCGCAGTTTCATTGCTGGGAGGGTTCATCGTCATTTTCGTCGGAGTGTACCTCTTAAACATGAATAGGCTCATCGACCCGGTGACTCAACAGCCCAGGATGTCGCTGATGACCGGCGAAGGCACAACGCGGCTTTCGGAGCACCACGAGAGATTGCTGGGCGGAGAGTCGAGATCCAGGTTGAGTATGAGCGGAACGGGAAGGAACAGCTTCAATGGTGGTGGAAACATGAGGAGGGGAAGCATATACGGTCACGGAAGGAGGGATAGCGCCGGCTCTTCCGTCCTCTTCAACGCTTACGACCAGGAGGAAGCCTTGGGCCTGACCAGGCTCGACGAGGACTCGGACGAGAGCGTCAACGCCGTCTCTCCCAGCCATCGTCAAGGGATTTTTGCACACCAGCAGGGCGGCAAGGGAACTGGCGTGGCGGGAGGGGGTCATTCGAGGTCGGCATCTCTGAGGCACGTGACCATCGACCCATCTCACAACAGCAAGATGAACGGCACGCCGAAAAGGGCCGGCAGCATCAACGCGAGCTCTAGCGCCAGCATCCACGCGAGTGCGAATGGAAGCGCACTAAGGAATGGCCATTCTTCCGCGAGCGTGGACTCTGTGAAGCACAAGAAGAACCTGATGGACGACTCTCGAGATGGGGACGATCTGGCCTAGCAGGGTCAGACGTAGCCCTTTCCTCCTCTTTCGCTCAGTGTGTGGATCGATCCCTTGATAAAGGGGCGGAAATCCAGGGTACAAGGATTCTCAATGGTCTGCCCAAGAGGTGAAGGTTGACTCTATCTCCCTAACGTCTCTTCGTTGCTGGTTCTGCTCTAAGCCTGACCGGTTTTGCCCTTCATTTTGACGAGGTTCACCTTTTGCTTTCTCTCCCTTCATTTTTTCCTTCTCTCTCTCTCTTCTTTTTCTATTCTTTTCTTTCCCTTTCTATGTACCTCTCACCGAATAAGGCCTATGGGCGACCTTCGGCTCCCCTTTCATCTCTCACGGCTCTCCTCCGTCACAGATTTCCCCTATCCTTGGTCAAAAGTACCCTTTTAACATGCTTCTCTCTCCACACCTGTCCGTTCTTTCCTTCCGAGCCTGATAAGCTCAACGTCGACTTCCCGCCCCATTCAACTCCCCTCAACTGAACCCGCTTCCAGAACAGACCCCCCCCCCCTCCTCTGTTGCATCCATTGTATTACAAGCTCGAACGAATTCAAAGAACATGCAAGACACGTCCCAAATGTGGATGTCCCTACCCCCCCTTTGTTCCCGTCTCTTTCCCCTTGTCTCACCACCCCCTTCCCCCCTTTTTGACACCGAAGGACCCGATAAAGCTTTGGCTGACTTGTGTTGCAGAGAAAGGGAAGTGGGGCGGCGAGTTGTGAGGGAGGGAGAGATTGGACGACTGGGTGTCCTCCTCTCGTGAATCCCGCGTCAGGTGGCAGAGGTTTTCTGTGGGAGTGGGGGTAAAGGAAGAGTAGAAGGTGGGGAGGTTATCCAAGGAAAGACTTACCAAAAATTCGGGTTGGGGGAGAAGGGCGGAGGGGGTGGGGGAAGGAGATGGAAGGATGCGAAGAGGTCGCGCGAGATTGAGAGATTCTAGACCCTAGGGGCTTTCTTTGCCCCCGTTTCTTTTTTTTTTAGTGCTTGCGAATCAGTATTGTGATTTTTCTTTGATTGGTGGTAGGTGGTGAGAGGAGGGTCAAGGTGGCGGGAGCCAAAGAAAAGGAATATGTGTAAGGATTGCTGAATCATCCGTCACCAGCCGAAAGACCAGGTGTGAGAAGGCGGACATGTGGGATGGATCAGAGCGAGAGCACGTATCTTAACTCTTCTCTCCTCCCTTTCCTTTTGGCTTGGAGTGCATGGGGAGGGGGGTTGGGGGGGACTCTCCTTTCCTTAGTTCTTCCCTACCGACCAACCCACCCTTCTCCTTCACCCCCTGTCTGGGCATCTCACGGATCCGAAAATGTCCCTTCCCCCCTCTCTTCACACACCCTGTCTAGTGACATCAAGTTGGGAAAGGAAGCGAAAGGAAGGATTCGAAAATCGTATGTGGCGGGAAGGAAGCGAGAGGTGAAGAGCGAAGGCTGGAGTAAAGGAACTTGGAGGGAGGGAGACCGTTTCTTGCCCCCTTGCCTATTCCCAGCTGGCCTCTCTCGCGCTTACTCTCACACACACTCTCCTCTCATCTCCATCACACCGACATCTCTCTTTCTCCTCCTCTCGCGCTGGAGCACGGTCTACGAAAATGGGGAAAAAAGGGTCTCGAATCTCGACTGGTTTTTGGTTGGCCTCATCCAAGCGGGCTGAATCAAATGAAGCAGAGCCCTGGTTTGCCACTCTTTTTTTTCGCTTTCAAAGCTGCCCTACCAATCAAAGTGGAACTGTGTAAGAAAAGCAATCGAACAGTGGGAGAGAGGGAGAGGAGGAGTCGAGGAGGTGTGCCAGGGTCGAGTGGCTGAGTGAGTAAATGCTTGGTCAGAGGGAGCTTCAATCGTCGAACGGGGGGGGGGGGGGGGGGGAGGGGAAGAAAAAGAAAGAAGCCTTGAAACTCACGACCGTGCCTGTACGAAAGAGAGAGAGAGAGAGAGAGAGAGAGAGAGAGAGAGAGAGAGAGCGAAAAAGAAAAGTAAAAGCCGAAGGCTTGGCTTCTGCTCCCTTCACCTTGATTGAATCCCTTGCTGGAAAGCCTCGAGCTCGGTACATCAAGAGTCCAGAATGGCTAAATTACCGAAAATTCTTGGCCATCTTCATTGCAGAGCTCGCCTTTGGGTAAGAACCAACCCTGGCTTGGCTTTTGATGCAGATGGGGAAAAGCTGTCTCGTTCTGACTGACTGCGACCTTGAGAGGCAAAGAGAGGGGAGAGAAAAACAATCGCAAGAGCCAGACTCTCCCTGCGCGCAAGCCCACCTACTGTATGTGGTGTACCACGTGAATCACATCCCGTACTTATATTCAGTCAAAAGTCCCAACACCTACACATCCTTCCAATAGTTTCTTTCTCATTCTGATTTGGGATTGCTCGTGATTCGGTGCCTCTTTCTCTCCTTCCACCCCCCTAATCTCTCTCGATCCTCCTCAAGAATCGAACCCTTTGGTCCGGGGAGTCAGAGTCGAGTATGCTCTCGAAATGGTGCCAAGTGACCGTATCTGAATCTGGTTTGTGTAGGAACGACGAGTGACTCGCTCGGCGACTTGTCCACCCAGCGATCTACCCCCAGTCAATCGCCATCTTCTCCCAAAAGGGCTCTTTCTCCTTAAGAGGTCTCCTCTCTCTCCCTTCATCTATCTCCTTCTTCAAAATCGGCTTGGAGGAAAGCGACCTCTCTTTCCTTCATCAGTCTCTCTTTATGGTAACCTCTGGATCACACGAATGCTTGGAGCGAACCAAAACAAAGCGAGAATACGCAGGAGGGAATGAGAGTTGCAAAAATATTCTGAATGTGCCTTTCCAATCAGCGTGGTTGGTAAGAGACTTTCACCCCAGTTCTGAGTGGCTTTCCTCATGCAGCTTCGGCTTTCGAACCACGACCGTAAGCACCTACACGTGTGTGCTCATCAGTTCCGAGAATAAAAATCGGACCTGGACCTGATGCTCGCTAGTAGGAGAGGCGAGGAAAGTTTCAAGCGTTATCCGACAGCGTGAAAGAATGAGGGCCGGCCTGTATCTCTTTTTGCTCGGAATCGCCTTCGATGTTCGCTCTTAATCGAGTAGGAAGCATGCTCATGTCACATCTCCATGCGGTCGAGTGAAGGGTAAAAGCAGAGGCCAATCAGGGGTGAGGGTGAGAAGGAAACCGACAAGAGTCAAAACCCAAGGGGGCAAGATCACACATGAGCAGTCGACCCCCTTTTTTTTGCTGCGACTCTGCTTCGGTTGTTCGAATCTCTCCTACCTGCTTCTACTTCGCCTCGACTCAGAGTGTCCAGTGGCTACCAAAAGCGTATCAAGCACCACTGTCTTCTCTCCTTGACTCCCTGTCAGCCTCGGTTCTTCAAGGCGCTGATTCTTTCTGTCACTTTCTGCATGGCAACGACCGCCTCCTCCGCGAAAGTTCTAGTCATGATTACGAATCTGAGTGGCGAGTCCGGAGTAGCACTCTGATGGAATCGAACCTACTCGGAAACCTGGTTCCCTGGCTGCGTGTTCTCCTGAACGCTAATGCAGTCATGTATGTTCTGACTGCACTCGCTTTCCACCTGCTTCCTTCCTTCCACCATACCTCGCTCCATTCAAACCAAGACCGCTCACACAGTCTTCAACCCCTATCATGGTTTACCTCATTACATATCTCGCTTCCGCATCAAACAGAAAGGCAAGGCTGTTGGAGAGAGTGGAAGGGAAAGGAATGCAAGAGCCTGCAAAGAAAAGCGAGTCCCTTCCTGTGCACCACTCAACTGTGCGGTGCAACCTCACATTGGGGCCAAATTTGCTTGCATGCTGTAGCTGGGCTTTGAAGGCAGGCAAAATTTCAGCTTCGATAGAGGACGCAGGGTGACAGTAGGGCGATAAGTGAAAGGTTCATGCTACAAATCAGGGGAGGTCGTAAGCTGATCCAACCTCCTCATCCCATCCTTCGACTCGACCCCGCTTTAAAAAGCCCAACTATCATCGCCATCCATCGCCCCTTTTCTGATCCCCCAGTCACACTCTCCATACTCCCTCCATCGATGCTCACTCACCCTCCCTGAACATCCAGCGACCTATTCCTCAAAATTCTACCCAGGAGAAAGGAGGAGAAAGCACTCCAAGGCCAGGCGCGAAACACGCATACACGGCCTTCCCCAAGGGCTTGCCGAAACGGGCTTGCTTTGTGCACTTGGTTCCCTCCAAGCCTATCATCCTACTTGAAGCTAATATCGACCATCGACTAGCTCAGTGACCTTCTTATACTCGACAGACCTTTCTTCATCAACATCCCCTCTGATCGCGCTATCTTTGAGTCCAAAGGTGAGTAAATGCTTTCATCACTTGCTTCTATCGAGTTCTTGATCCCGTTGGGCACTTGCGGAACCGATCCCTTCCCCGCCTCTCACCACTCGCATAGCTCTCCTCTTTCTTTCCCCCCCTTCCTCCCATACCATTTCAAACTGAGCCTAGAACCTTAAAAAAAAATCATTAAAAAAACACTACGGGCCAGCCAGCTTATGTATCCAGCCTTGGCTCTAAATTATCTCGACATAGACAGAGAAGCCGAAAGCGTGACCGTCCCAGCACTCTCAGACACTCCCGCCTCCCCAGTTTCTTCCGAAAATCTACCCTCGCCTGGATTCTCTTCATCTTTGAACCAAGCCTACCGTGATTGGAAACTCATCCGAAAGTCTGAGGAGAAGGACGGGCAAATTGATTTGAAGCCAGCACCCACGGTAGAACAAACGATCAATAGTTCGGTCTTCCCATTTGAAAGCAGACGTCCCAGCTTTACAGCGCTAGTTCCAGTCACTTCCCGCAAAGTCTTGCATGAAATCGCAGCCACACCACTGAAGGAAAATCCAGATAGACGGTCTGAAGGTATCAAGGCAGACTTTGGCGCTCTCGATTCCGTGCTTCGACCCTTGTCCATCGATCTCGAACTCAAAATCGGAGACATGCAGGAAATTGACGAAATGTCCTCCCATTCTGTCGCTAGAAAACCGTCACAGCGCAACTTTGGAGTCAGCCAGGGTGGCGAACAGAATCGTCATCCGAAAATGGAGCACGGCCTGAGTGATCCAGCCATCGTTGCAGCGGCTCGCTCAAATCGAAACAACGCGTCAAAGAAGACGAGGGCTAGTGGAGCCAAGGAGATTTACAAGCCAGGTGAGGAGAACCAGAAAGGGAGGCTCTGACAAATTTCCAGAATGGGGCGATGGCCATTTTTTGATAAAGAAACATGCGATGAACCCAAAACATTCCTCTTCGGCTTCTCCCCCAGCAACTGCTATCCCCGCCTCCGCAGTTTCCATCAAAGGTATCAATGTCAATGTCCCTTCCGGCAGCCTTCTCACTCCATCTGCTAACACCGGTTCACCGCTCCCTTCTCTGGTTCCAGGAAGGGTCTCCAATGGTGATAGAAGCGCCCCCAATGAGCGATCGGAATCTCGCTCCGGTTATGGTTCGATGAGAAGGCGTTCAGCCAACGATGTCAACGGACAGGTCGAAATGAGGGCACTAGAGCTTGATGTTCAGCTGAAGGAGCTCGCTGCTCGTCAAGCTGCTCTCATGCTCCAGGCTCAGCAGAGCAAATTTGCTTCCAACTCCATGTATCCACTTGCAGGGGCTCATGTGAGGAGTAAGTTTGGATGTGAGATTGAGCTCCTTCGCTGCTGGGGCTAGCCGCAAAACTGATTCCGCTCTTACCTTTCCACTCCATGATACGGGACTCTATCCAGCCATAGCTCATCCGAAGGACTTTACGGATGCCACCGAGCTGCGATCCTTGACCAACATCTACATCAACAATCTCTCCGAAAATACTACGGATGAAGCGCTCTTCCATCTGGGTTCTGTATGCGGCGTCGTCATGAGCCACAAGGCCATGATCGACGCTGAGACGGGCTTGTGCAAAGGGTATGGCTTCATAATGTATTCAAATCCAGAAGAGGCACAGCGAGCGATAATATGGTTCAGCAACAATGGATTCCAGACGTCTTACGCGAGAGAGTCTTTCAGTGCAAAGCTACGTAGGATGGCAGATAGGACGTCGACAAACGTTTATCTTAGTAACCTTCCTGTCAAGTTTACCACCCACCAGCTTGAACAGCTGTTCGCACCACATGTGGTTGTTAGCCTTCGTATTCTCACCGATGCCAATGGGGAGAGCCGTGGCGTTGGGTTTGTTCGGATGAGGGACCGCGAGATCGCTCAAGAGTGCATTGATCGATTACACGGGAAGATTCTTCCAGGTACGACACAGCCTCTGCAGTGCCGATTCGCTGACAGCGAGGCTCAAAAGCATCTCAAGCAGAGTTTGAGCACTAAGAAGACGATCGAGTCCCTTAACTTGCTTCATCTTCGCAAGGCATCCGTGGACCCTTCCAAATTAGCGGGTTCAGAGAACTACGCTGACTGGAGCGGTGGAGTACCTAGTCCATATCCTGCTTCCACAAGCCCTTATGGGCTGACGCCAAGGCAACTCTCTCCAAACTTCCTACCGAGTCCGTTGCTCAGCTACGGAGGGTCAGCAGATGTTAGCGCGTCGTCTTCTTTCAGCGGTATTGCCTCGACACCAAGTATGGCTAATACTTCTTCCTTCGGGTCCGTATCGACGCCAGATTCGAGCTATCACTTGTCCCCCCAGACGGCTTTCAGCCATTCCTTCCCGCCTGGGAAAGATGGTAGTCAATCCCCTTCACCAATGCTTCTTTCCCCTCAGATCTTACAGCAGCAACAGCTGTACCAACAACACCAACTTTACCAGAAGCAGAAGTCGCCTTCGCTAAACCCCCATTCAGGAAACACTGCACATGCACACGAATTCGGCCAACTTCCCTACGGCCTCGGATTTGGACTTCTTGGAGGCTACGCCCGTCCGACCGCGTTGAGTCGCTCACCTAGCGATTCTCGCGTTTCCAGCGGGGCTTCCTCTACATGTAGCTGGCCTTCTGATGTTAGTGGTCCTTCCACTCAGCATCAATACTACACGAATTCGCAAGCTCAACCTTTGCACATAGCACTCGGAGAGGATGTCAAGATACCCAGGGGGCACCATGCCATCCCTATCAAAGCTCCTCCCACTAGTTCTACCGCAGCTTCGCATACGGAAGTAACAGCACAAAGCGACAAGGCCGAGAAAGCAAGCTCAGCCCCTGCCATAAAGCAGGTAAAATTCAAGCAAACTGGAGATTCCCACTCTTCCGACGGCATCATCACGGTGCAGCCACCCTCTGAGGCGTTTGATGATGATAGCATCGAACAAGTGGTCCGCAAAGAAAAAGACATGGAGGAAGTCAAAGCATCGGATGCGGAAAACATTGATTTCAAGGACGAAAGGAATGAAAGCCAGAAGAATGACTTCGAGCTTGGCTCCATCGAAGTCAAGGCGAATGACTCAGAAACCCTCAATGTTTGACATTCTCTTCACATTCATGTTTGCATTTTTTTCACTCTGATGCCTTTCCATCACGGTATCGAAAGCGAGGAGCCAAGAACCTAAAGATTGACGCTGGAGAGAGAGAGAGGAGCGTGAGAAGAAGCACCTTGAATCTCTCGATGTGCAACTCTCGGGAAGACGTCCCATCCGTCCAGGTAAATAATATGCATGTATAAAGGAAAACAGCGAAAGCAGTTTCCAGCGTCTCATTTCTCTACTTCACGGGAGCCCTGTGTCATTATTCATCAGCATTTCCACACCCGATCTTGGCAAAACTCAGCAGCTATAACATCTGACGGCCAGTTTTATCAGCCGGCTTCCTCTCCTCCATCGCAACACGTCATCAACCCCTTGGAACACCAACACATCCGGAGAAAGAGAGCATCACCTCACATCACTATCGAGCCACTGGTCTCTTGTAATCAGCATTCTTTTTCGCCTACTTTTTGTCTCTGGCCCACACGAACTTTACGGAATTCGAATCGTAAGACAGTAACTGTTTCTCGAGAACTTGTTTTTTTTTTTGTGAAAGATTTCTCATTCGCTTTCGTTTAGGGAATGGACGCAAACATGGCCAAGCGCCGGAAAGAGGACGTACCCCCGACATTCGACTCCTTGCGTGGCTCTGTTACGGAAGCGATGCCTACATTCTTTCATAATCTTTACACTGGTACCGGACCGAGGATTGCAGGGACGGAATGTTTCGCGAGTGGATCAGCCCCCCGCTCGATGCATCCTCCTTCGTCTACCTCCTTTTCCTTTCGTATCTCCATCAAGGAAATAATCCCCCCTCATTCTGTGTCTTCTTGGGGTGTCCCCCCCCTTTCTTGGCCTTTTCCTTTTGAAATGGCCTCGGATGAACAAGCGATCCTACCGACCGCCTTCGAAGCAAAGGTCCCTTTGGTGAGCTTTAGAAAAGCTTCTTGCGTGGTGAGGGGTGGAGGGAGCCAAAGTCTTGCTCGAATTCGAGTTGGGCTAGATCTTCGTCAAGATCGCCATCGGCGGCTCCCCTCCTCTTCCTCTTGGTCGGAGATGACTGACTCGCGTTGAAGGAACCACCGTCAACGTTCCTCCTGGGAGTGGAAGGCGTGGAGGTGAGCGTTGTTGGAAAGCGAGAATCTCTGATCCTCCCTTTTCTCCCATCGCCACCGTCGGAGGAAGGAGTGAGAGGCAAGGAGAGGAACCTCTTCTCCAACTTTTCCAACTCGCTGCTGGTGATTTCCAGCTGTTCCAACTCGGACTCGATCCTCTGCCTCTTGGAATCCAAGTCTTCCTCCTCGGTTCCAAACTCGGAGCCGAACCTACCGCTGCTCCTCCTCTGAAAGTACTTTACCCGAATCTCTTCCTCGTCCGAAGCGTTCCCCCTCAGCTCCCTGCTGAGGTTCCTCGCCAGATCCTCCTGGAGGGAGGAGAGGACGTTGGAAGAGACCTTCCTCGCCTGATCGAGAAAGTTGGAGGCGAGCAGGTCGAAGATGACGTTCGAGTAGGAGATGGCCTCCAGCTCCCTCTCGAACGAGTTGGCCACCTGCGAGGTGACGGTGAGGTACCTGAGGCTCTTCTTGTCCTTTCCCTTGTTCGATCTCGAGGTGATCGGCCAGCCTAGGTTGGTCAGGGCTTGGTATGCCTGGGAGGGAGTTGTGGAAGGTTGAGAAAGGGGGGGGGGGTCAAATCGAAAGTGGGAGTGGGCGAGGTCAGGATGGATTCGCGAGGACAAGGAGAGGTGATTCAGGGAAAAAAAAAAAAAAAAAAAAGGTCGAACCTCCGCTTCCCTCTTACCTTTTCTCTGAATTCTTTCACTTCCTCTCTCGAAAGGTTGAGTTTGGATCCCCTAGAAAGATGCCCGCCACCGAAGGTGAGGAGAAAGGGAATTTTAAAGAAAGGGTGGGTCATGTGTGAAAACCCCAGCTCTTTCCCGCCCCCCCCCCCCCCCCCCCCCCCCCCAAACCTATTTCCCCCCGGAAAATCATCAACGTGGAACGGAGGGAGACTTCTCACCACAAGGCGATCCTGTACCTTCGATTCATGTCGAGTTCCTCCGCAACCCTCATCTCGATCTGGGGATCCAGAATCGTCATTTATTTGGAAAGACGAGGTGGAGGTTTGGAAGGAAAGGAACAAAGTCAGAGAAAAAAAAGAGTTTCGCGGGGGGGGGGAACAAAAAGGGACCCCCCCCCTGGACCCAAATCACCGACTCACAACGCTCAATTCACCAGGAGGACCCTGAACCCTCAACGACTGCAAAAGTTTCTCCTCCTCCACCTTCAGGTGTTTCGAAAGCATCCTGTGGACCACCTCGCTTTTCATTCGTTTCGGAGGTGGAAGGTGGAGGAGACGAAAATGTGAGTTCGGATCGACAGCTTCCTTCCCACCTCGCGACTCCCTCTGGAAAGAAAAAGGGGATTGGTGTCAAAGGGATCTCACGTAACTCTACCCTTCAAGTCGGGCCACTCTTGGAAAACCTGGTGGATGAGTCGGTTGATGACCTGACCCAGAGCCGACTTGGTCTGCTTGACGTAAGGTTTGGAAACCTTTGCAAACCTCCCCTGGGCGTCCACCTGGTGCGTCGTAGCCAAAAGTCCTACGGCGGAAGGGAGGTAGGTCCTTTGACTGTTCGAGGGAGAGGGGGGGGATGGAAATTCATTCAGAAATGGAAGAAAAAGGAAGAAAAAGGGAAAGGTGGAAAAAAAAAAGTCGACACGCGTAAAAGAAACTCACAGCCTCAGAGCGATCCTGACCTGATCGAGGTTCTTCATCCTTCGGATCTGATCCTTGGTCAACCTTTTGGAATCTTGGTCAAGGATCTCGGAGTCCAAGTCGTTTTCCGAAGGGCAAGGTCGGGAGGGAGGAGGGACGATGGAAGAGCCGGAGGCGGAGGAAGAGGGATGGAAGGGCCTAGGAACGAAGAGGGCCTCCACCTCGTGATCCTCGATCTCCTCCGACGAAAAGGGAACGTAGTCCGGGGAGCAATCCGATACAGAGAGCCTCAGCTTCTCTTCGGCTTGTAGGAGCTCGTCGGATTCGCAGCAGAGGTGGTTGAACTTGGTGGTCAAGTCCCTGCAGAGGTTGAAGAGCTCCTCGAGAGGGCTCAGACTGGACAGGAGATCTTCCTCCCTACCTTTGGGGAGCTCGCTCAGTTGATCCTCCTTGAGAAGTCTGGCCTCTCGGATCGAGTCGAGGCATCCAGGCAACCTCTTCTTCACTCGCTGGAGAAGCAAACCTCCCAGGAAGGAGCAGAGGTTGCGGCTTCCCAACCTCTTCCTCAGGAAATCTTGGTCAATTTCCGAAGCCACGCTCGCCCAGGCCGTGTCGCTCCTCTGGAAGAAGTCCTGCTCGTTTCTTTCCCTCCCCTCCGCTCCCCCTCCCATGGTGGGGACGTTGGAAAGATCCCTGGGTGAAGGGCATTTAACCACGTGCCATCCGTGGCGCAGCCTTGCCTTTTCGCCTCGGAGGACGGGGAGCCAGCTCAGGTCTCCTTCCAACTGGAGTAGATCCGGCATGGTGAAGATCCCGATCGTCCTCTCACCTCCTGGATCCACCTTGCCGCTGAGGTTGAAGGAGGATTGGTTGGCGTAGTCCATGCTTAGAGAGGCCACCTGAGCGATCAGGCATTCCGGATCCTTGATCTCGTCGAGGATCATGGCCTCCACCGTCTCGATCTCCTCCCTGTCCCCGTTGGTGAAGATCCCAGGAAGGTCGGTGAATCGTAAGGGAGGCATCCCGGAACCGACCACCTCGACCTCGATCCTGTCGGTGAAGAAGTTGACCTCGCTACCACCGCTACCTTCGTATCCGGAGAGTTCCTCCAGGTCCATCCACAGGAACTCCTTCAGGTTCCCTACCATCATCCCTCCCCTGCCACCACCACCACCTTGGTTGTGGTTCAGATTCCTCAGTGCGACCGCTGCCCTCCTCAACCTCTCCGAGACTTTTGACTGGTCTTGGATCCTAGGACCGAAAGGGATCACTCTGAACCCACCATCACCACCCGTCCCTGACAAGTTTCCGCCGCCGCCCACTTTACGAATCTTCAAGGAAACCTTTGCCGACCACTTGGGTTCAAAGAGCTTTGCGCCGCCGCCGCCATTCTTCCCCACCACCACCACCTCCTCCTCCTCCTCCTCCTCAACATCCACCTCCTCCCCCTCCTCCTCGTCTTCGGACCCAGGAGGTCTGGTGATGACATCCAAAGGTCCCCTGGTGCAGGTTCCAAAGCAACGTGGAACCGTGATCCCGGAGATGACCTCCACCAGACTCGATTTCCCCACCGACTGATTCCCAAGCAAGACCAACCTTGGGAGGTGGATCGATTTTTCGACCCTTGTTTTTTTTTCCATTTTTCCCATGAAGGATGTGGGGTGGAGTAAGAAGATTAGAGAGATTCAGCGCACTCGGCAAGGGGAAGGAGTTCGTAAAGAGAACGAGAACTCACGAGAGATCCTCCAACTTGGAGAGCAAACGAAAGATGGATCCAGCTTGACTTCCGAACCTGTTCGAGTCTATCCAACCTCCACCCTGTTCAACCTTCTCACCACCACCTCGAACCACGCCAGACTTGAACTTGATCAACGCTTCACCGGATCCTTGGTTCCGAATCGGTAAGGGGGGTGTCGCAGTGAAGGAGGTGGAGGAGGTGAGGGGAAGGCTTCCGACCGTCCCACGATCCTCACTAGGATCCATCGAATCGTGATCCTCTTGATCCTTCTCGGGAGTTCTCATTCTGTCTTTTTTGTTTCTTTTGGAAAGATAAAAAGGGGAAGAAAGAAAGAAGAAAGCCTCAAGGGTGTCAAGGGGGCACGGGTCGAGGGGAGGGTAAAGAGAGAGAGAGAGCAAGAAAACGTTTGCGTTGGGATGAGGGAGGGAAAAGAGGAGGAAAGTGGGTGCGAGAAAGGGGTTGGGTGAACGATACTTATTTCTTCCTTCATTTCCCTTTTGGTTTCCCCTTCCCTTCCCCCTACTCCCGCCCGACCACCACCGTTCTGAAAAAGGTGCGGGACCAATGGGGAAGGCATCGCGATTGTTGTGTTTTCCCCTTCCCCTGCCCCACCCCACACTTTCCGCAAGCGCAGGAATGTGGATGGAAAGATGAAAAAGGAAGGGCGAAGCCACCGCCACCTCCAAAAATACACCAAAAAAAAAGGGAAGAAGAAAGAAAAGCCGGGAGGAAGCGCAGGATCCCCCCCCCCCCCCCCAATTAGAGTGGTACACGTTCCGTTCCAAAAGGGATCGGAAGTGGGCTGTAGAGGGAAGGTGGGAGGGGGTTGGTACCCGACCCTACCACCACCCTCGATCACCAGCGGGATGGAATATCAAGCAGCACAAGGCCTGTACCACACTCACCAACCGACGAAGGAACGTAGGTGGGGAGAAGGAGAGCGAGGGAAAGGAAGATGCAGCAAAAAAAAAAAAATGATTGTCAAGATTACAAAAGTGAGAACCGCGTGAATCATTTCCATGTCAGAGAGGTATATCCCCGGG